>CAUYRT010027607.1:0-22325 GCA_963574885.1 Lepilemur ruficaudatus | reverse complement strand
GAACTCCGGGGCCCAGGGGATCTTCTTGCCTCAGCCTCTGGAGTAGCTGGGACTGCAGGCTGCACTCTCCCACCTCTAACCTCCCACCCCCACTAATTTTTCTGGTTTTTTTTTTTGTAGAGACGGTGGTGGTCTTGCTCTTGTTCAGGCTGATTTCGAGCTCTTGGCCTCGAGCAGTCCTGCCTCAAACTCCCAAAGTGCTAGGCTATATACGTGAGCCACTGCACCGTTATTTCTGCATTGGATTAAGTAGGGAATCCTCCTTTCCTCTTCTCTTTCTTCCCCTTCCATCCTTTCTCCTCCCTCTCCCTTCTTGCCTTCCCCGGTAATCTTTAACAAAGCTGAAGGAGTCAAGTTTAAATCATCATTGACTTTGCTTGTTTGCTAAAAGAAGTGATTACTTTTTTTGCCATATATGGCTTAGGTTAATTTTGTAATTTCAAATTTCAGTTGCTTAGTTTGAAAGCTGTTAAACCACACCTATATTATTCACTGATAAGAACAGACGGTGATGAATGCTGCTTTCAAAATTCAGTTGTCAGTTATTGCAGTGCTGATTGGCAATATACCAGCACTGAACCCATAGTGTCCTTCATCTATTTTTCTCTGATCTGGGGCAGTCATTTTCTTGTATCACTTCATGTCCTGTGTAACTGCATTTCTAGCACTCTGTAGTGGCGCAGTTAAGAAATAGTTTAACTCTGGTATTAACAGTTTGCGTAGGATTCTCAGCAGATCTGTAGGCTTTGGACATTTTTGGTTTTAATGATACGAACGAACTTTTCTCATAAACATACTTCAACTTAAATTATAGTCTTTGTAAACAAGCAAAGGTGCCTTTTGAGTTTGACATCTCAGGTGCAGTTTTACTACAGAAATGAATCCTTTGATGAATAAAAGTTATAAGTTTTGTTATCTAAGGAAAGGTGGGTTATGGTTATTGTATCCAAATTTTGGTTTTTCTTTTCATAGGCAAAGAGTGAGAAAAATAGGATCAGGTTTGATAACTTTCTGCCCAATTTAGGGTTAGGGTTAGGTCCATGCCTGTGTAATCCCTACCACTCCGGGAGGCTGAGGCGGGATGATTGCTTGAGCTCAGGAAACCAGCCTGAGCAAGGGCAAGACCCAGCCTCTACTAAAAAAATAAAAAAGATTCCGATGATTTAGTACTCGGTGCTAACCACAGTGGATTCTCTCTCTTTTGCATTTTTGGTGTGTGTTAAATAGGACAAATTTCTTACCACTTAAGGGAATAACAGTTCTGCTGTTACTGGCTTAAACAAAATACTGTACCTGGAGTAACTTACAGGACACGTGGTCTGGCAGATAGTAGACTGAGGGCCATAGGTTCCGCCAAATGACTGAATTAGTCTTCGCTGTCTCAGCCAGGTGCTGGGGTGGTGGTGAGTGCACTGCTGAGAGTGGTATCATTGTTTTTATTTTTATATTTTTATTTGTTTATGTTAGTCCAGCTTATTTTCCTTATTTTTTTTTAAGTAGACTTTTCAAACTTTGTGTCTTTGAGGAATTAATTTATTGGTGAAGTAGGTCTTTCAAAACATTACACTGTTCATACTAAATAGGGGACAGGCCATTGTAAGTAAAAGGTCTAAAATGTACACTTTTTTTTTTTAAATTAAAGTTTTTACCTTGAGAACTTGTAGATTGACTTGTTGGTGTAAGAAATAATACAGTGACCATGTGTATCTTTTCCCCAGTTCCCCATGGGTAACATCTTGCGGAACTGAAGTGTGATATTACCCCCAGGATACAGATGTTGATACAGTGCATCTTTGTCAGAATCGTTTTAGATTTACAGAAAAGTTACAAAGAACAAAGATAATACAGAGTTACTGTGTCACAGCCTCTACTCCCTTTCCCAGTTAACATCCTATGTTACTGTGGTACATTTGTCACATCTAATAGCTGTTACTGATGCATTGTTATTAACTCTGCTCCATATTTTATTCAGATGTTGTTGGTTTTTACTTAATGTCCTGTTTTTGCCTAACGTTCTGTCCCAGGATCCCTTTGGATTACATTGAATCGTCATGTCCTATTAGGCTCCTCCAGACGGTGACAGTTTCTCAGACTGCCCTCATTTTTGATGACCTTGACAGTTTTGAGGAGTCTTGGTCAGGTATTTTGTAGAATGTCCCTCAGTTTTGGTTTGTCTGGTGTTTTTCTCATGGTTCAACTGTGGTTATGGGTTTGGGGGAAGACCATGAAGTAAGGTGCTCTCCTCATCGCAGTATCTTTCTCATAATATCAAGGGTAAAGCCATCAAGATGTCCTACCAGTGTTGGTGAGCCCCCTTTTTTACATACTGTCTGTTTTAGAAGGAAGTCACTCTACACAGGTATACTGTTCCTCCTCCTTGAGGGCAGAGTAGCCACATAAATTATTTAGATTTTTTTATATGAAAGATTTGCCTGTTCTCATGTATTTATGTATTTATTCAATCGTTTATATCAGCATGGACTTGTGGATATTTATTTTATACTTTGGGTTATTATCCAGTACTATGTTATTTATATTGTTGCTCAAATTGTTCCAGCTTTAGCTACTGGGAGCTTGTTCACTTGGCTTCTTGTCCCTTTGACATATCCACATTGTTTTTGAGCACTTTCTTAATTTCTGGAACTGCGGTATGTTCTGGGCTCATCTTATGTGTGTTCTTCCCCAGCCTCAAACACTAACATTTCTCCCAGGATCTCTGGTTCCTTTTATGGAGATGGAATTAGAAACCAAGATCTGGGCACTGGTGTGCTCTTTACTGCTGGGGTATTGTGGCTTCTTGGCCCTTTCAGGGCAGAGCTGAGAAGTAGACGTGTATGCAGATGCATGTATATGCATACTGTAATTATTTCAGGATTCATCTGCATCCATATTAAGCTGTACATGAGTTCATATTGATGTCTCCAATTCTCATCTATTACTACATGGATTCTAGCCTTACCTCCTGCTTCTTTGTAACTTCTCTGTCTGGCAGAGAGAAAACTTGGCACCTACCACCCATATTCCATGTACCTATCTGCTCAGTTTTGGTATACAGGTGTAGAGGTTTCAGAGTTGGTACCCTATACACCCCCTCCCCGCTTTGGGAAACAACTCGATTTCCTACAATACAGTGCTCAGGTACAGTTCTTTTGCCTCGAGTCTTATGCTCTCCCCTCATTTCCAACTTACTTAGGTACCTTTCCTCTCCACCCTCCCTTTCAGTGGGATTGTATCCTGTATCTGTAATACAATCAGATTCTTCTGCCATAGCTTGCATCCCACTCTGGTATTTTCTGGCAGCCTCTTCAGTTATTTAAGATTTTGCATACATTTAAGGTTTGATCTTTGTGCTGGAAAGTTCAGTGGATTTTGACAGATGCATCCACCACTATGGTACTATACAGAATAGTTGCACTGCCTGTAAAAACTCCCCTATAGCTTGTAGTCCCAGCTACTTAGGGAGGCTCAGGTGGGAGGATTGCTTGAGCCTGGAAGTTTGATTACAGCCTGGGCAACATGGTGAAACCCTGTCTCAAAAAAAAAAAAAAAATCCTCCCCAACCTCTAGCAACTGCTGATCTGTTCATCTGTTCTCCATCTCTGATTTTTCCTTTTCCAGAATGACATATAATTGAGTTCATATAATCTGAAGCCTTTTCAGACTGGCTTCCTTCATTTAGCAGTATGCATTGTGTTGATTGATAGTTCATCCCTTTTTATCATTGAGTAGTATTCCATCACGTGGTTGTACTACTGATATGTCTTTTAAGTCTGTTTAATCTGTAGCTTCTCTCTTCATCCTTTCTTGTACAGTTTTTTTCTTTCACTTTATATGTTGAAGAACTTGGGCCTTTTGACTTGTTGCCTTTCCTATGGTGTGAATTTGCTGACTGCATACTCAGGTGCAAATTCAAAAATTTTTTTTTGTCCTCTGTGCTTCCTACAAATTGGTAGTAGAATCACACTTGAGCTTGATTCCTTTGGCAAGATTTTAAGTAGTGTTGTGTCTTCTCTCAAGACATTCCTGTCTTTAGCACACAGATCTGATCACATCACTGTCAAACAGGCAATGTTAGATAGGAAATAAGTAAACTCAGTTTTCAGGGATTAAAATGACCTGCCTTACAGATACCTGAGTCTTTTTTCTGCCTCTCATTGTATGTTGGCCAGCACCTATAGCAGAGTGCTGAAGAACAGAAACTAAAAGTCAGTAAGTTTTATTACTACTTGTTATCAGCTTTGGTAAAAGACTCCAGGAATGAAGTAGGCACAACAGATTAAAATGAGATTCAAGTCATCTGGTTGCTTCCTGGACATGTGTAATTGACAGTTGGGAGGTGAGCGCAAATTTAAAGGAAGAATAGCCTGAGTCGATCAGTACTGGGGCATTTTGCCTCAGCGGGCTTCTGCCCAGGTGTGCGACCCAGCATCTCTTGGGTTTCCTTTGTTTCCCATTTATGGTAATACAGTAGCTCCCCTGCCCCACCATCCTTGGGGGCTATGTTCCAAGACCTCCGTGGATGCCTGAAAGCCTCAGATAGTACCGAATCCCATATGTATACTATGCATGACTTTTTCCTTCTTCACAGTTTCATGGGTAGAAGATTAGTTCTTACTGTAGGTGTTAGCAACCTCAGCATTTGATTTTTTTTTTTTTACTTACTAAATGGAGAGCTTTCACCTTTTCACTTAATGGAAGCACTTTTGGGCTTCTCTTTGGCATATGTGCATTGCCAGCATCACTACTCTTATGTTTTGGGGCCGTTTGTAAGTCAAATAAAAGTTGCTTGAACACATGCACTGTGATACTGAGACAGTTGTGGCTAGTAAGTGACTAGTGGGCAGGTAGCATAGACAGCGTGGAGACACTGGAAAGAGGGAGGATTCATGAGACAGAGTGGGATGGTGCTTGTTTTTATTGTGCTCCTCAAACTGGTATGCAATTTAAAATTTATGAATTATTTCTGGCATATTCGATTTCATGATTTCAGACTGTGGTTGAGGAGAACCTTAAGGTAAGGGGAACCTTACTGTGGTACTTTACATTTATCTAGCATTTTACATTTTATAGAGCACTTGTTATACATTATTTTATTTTGGTTTTGGCCCTCATGATACACTTTTTAGAATGGTGTGGCAGGTAAGGCTCCTGACCTGTTCAGGGACACTGCTAATACATGGTGGATCTGGGCCTTGAAATGAGGTAAGTCTGAGTTCACGCTTCTGCTGAATCAGGTTGCCTCTTCTGTAGATTGAAGACGCTGGTGTCACTGGAGCCCAAGATCTTTTTTCTTCTTCTTCTCTTTTTTTAAATTAAGAAATGGGGTCTTGCTCTGTTGTCCAGGCCAGAGTGCAGTGGAGTGATCATAGCTCACTGCAGCTCCCAATGCCTGGGCTCAGGCGATCCTCCCACCTCAGCCTCTTGAGTACCTGGGACTACAGGCATGTGCCACCATACCTAGCTGATGTGTTTATTTTTTGTACGGCTGGGAGTCTCACTATGTTGCTGAGGCTGGTCTTGAACTTCGGTCTCAAGCTGTCCTCCACCTCACCCTCCCAGTGCACTGGGATTATAGGCGTGAACCATGTGTCTGGTCTTTAAGATCTGTTTTAGCCTTGAGAGTCAAAGGTCTGAAGTCTGGTGGTCTAAGCCTTCTGAGTTTGGAGAATTTGAGAAGAGTGTCTAATTTCAGTCAGGTCTTTAGCTTTTTAGTGGCACAGTTTTTTTCACGTAGAAAATAGAATATTTATACCTGAACCTTCACTTACATCAGCAATTGTGGTAGAAAAGTATTTTGAGACCTTGAAAAAGTTATTGAAGAGAATGCATAACATTAAACTTAGCTTAAAATTGTCAGGTTTTAGTAGATGGGTGGTATAATAGTTGGAAGCTGTGGATAGTGTGTGAAATGTGCATTAGCTCTTAAGGTGCTGTTTCATGTTTGTACATTTCTTTAACCTGGACTCGGAATTGACTGTACCCCACTGGTTGAGTCACCCCACTGGTATGAGCCCATGCTTGTTTGACTCCGTGGTCTGTCCCTCTTCTTGAGGCCGGAGGGGATGTGAGAAAGTAGATACCAAGAGAAATATTAGTATAAGAACTGGAAGTCCACTTGCTCGAGGCTTCTTGGGCGTGGCTCCAGGTCACGGGTCCTCAGAAAAACAATTAGGACTGAATTAATGGACTTTCAGTATGTTTCTTGCACTGTGCAAAATCAACATCTATTTAAATTATTGATCCCTTTTTTCTGTTCTTGTCACAAATCCTTGTGTTTTGTAATTTATTGGCCGGGTGCTGAATCTACTTGAATTAATTTACAGGAGAAAGGGATTTAATAACAAAAATTATTGCAAGGGCTATAGGAGTAGTAGGTTCTAGGCTGTTTCTGGGAAAGCCTGCCAGCCCACAGAATCCTCCTGCCTCTGTAGACCAGGAAGTTTGCTGTGCTATTCCCTTGGCAGGAAGTTATAGGAACAGTAAACTTACCTAACACCACTGCTGACCGAGGGGCCTCACTACTTCCGTGGAAGCCACCACGCTGGGAAGCAGCTCCATGGCCCTGGCCTCCAGAAACAACGCCACCTTTGTGGGGACCACACCAGCAACCTTCGCTGACTCAGATGAACACTGTGGTCTGCGTAGTCCCCTAAATCAAGGTCGGAGCCCAAGCTGCAGGGTTGTCTAGGGAGTTAATCTTCCAACTTTACAGTGTGGGTAGAAGGGAGTTAGAGTAATAGCAAACATGAATCCAGCATCCCCTCCTGTCCTGTGGCTGCTGTAACTGATTACCACAAACTGAGTGGCTTAGAACAACAGAAACTTTACTCTCTCAAATTTTCAGGCCTGAAGTCCAAAATCAGGTGTCGGCAGGGCACTCTCTCCAGAGGCTCTAGGGGAGACCCCATTCTTGGCCTTTTCCAGAAGCTGGAAGACTCAGCCCTGTCACTCCATCTCTGTCTTCATGTGGCTTTGTATCTTTCTCACACGGACACTTGTGATGGCATTTAGGGCCTGTCTACAGAATCAAGTGTTATCTTCTCAAGACCCCAAATTTAGCTTTTTCCAAATAAGGTAGCATTGATAGGTTCTGGGGATTAATCACTTGCCTTTGTTTAAACATCATGCTTTTGGGTTTCAGACCTACAAATGATGTGATGTGTCTTCTATTTTTCAGTCAGAGCCACTTGAGTTTCCATAGATGGCTTTAGCTTCTGTGGTGAATGAACTCAGGAGACATATTGTGCAAAGAACTCTTTCTGTAATTTGATAATACCCGATTTAGGATCTAGAACCATGTTGTGCAATACTAGCCATGTGTGTTGTTTAAATCCATTAAAATGAGATAAAATTAAAAATTCAGTTTCTTAGTAACACTGAGCACATTTCAAGAGCTTGGTGGCCACATGTGGCTAGTAGCTACTATTAATATAACGGATGATGCAGATATAGAACATTCCAACATCACAGAACATTCTGTTAGACAGTGCTGATTAGAGGAATAATAATGCAGTCTTGTGTTACTTAACGATGAGGAATTGACTACAATAATGCAGTCTTGTGTTACTTAACTCTGAGAAATTCATTGTTAGGCAATTTTCTCATTGTGTGAACCTTATAGAGTGGAGACGAACCTAGGTGGTACAGGCTATACTACACACCTAGGTTATATGGTACGGCCTGTTGCTCCTAGGCTATAAACTTGTACAGCATGTTACTGTACTGAATACTGTAGGCAATTACAACCCAGTGGTAAATACTTGTGTATCAGAGTATGTCTAAACATAGGCAAGATATATTACAAATGTGGTATTGCAATCTTATGGGCCCACCATTGACCAAGACATTGTTATGCGGTGCATGACTGTACAAAAGACATAAAAGTTAAGATTTTATGAATATGCCAAACAAAGATTTCTTTTTTCTGTATTTAGCACCATTTGCCTTGTTGGTTGGCTGCTTGGCTAATGTTAGAAAGAGAAGCTGTCTCTTAGCTGTGCTGGATCCCTCAGCCCAGGGAAATGTGTTTTTCCGGGTGAGTGGTAGACCACCTACAGTGGGCATCCTAGGTCCTGTGTTTCATTGTCCACATCTGCGAGTGTGGCAGTCACCCAAAGAGGAATAACTCGGGTCCTTGGTGAGTACTTTTTTCCTTCTTTCTCTTAGGGATTCTTTTTATTCTACCTGAATTGAGATTATACCTCTTATAACAGTGGTCCCCAGCCTTTTTGGCACCGGAGAATGTTTTCATAGAAGAAAATATTTCTATGGACTGGTGGGGGGAGGGGATGGTTTCGGGATGATTCAAGTGCATTACATTTATTGTGCACTTTATTTCTGTTATTATTACATTGTAATATATGGTGAATTATACAACTCACCGTAGGTTGGGGACCTCTGCCTTATAAGAAAGAAACATTTATTTCATAGAATTCCATATTATTTTGAGCTCTCTGCTCAAATTCTGCCTCTTATATACAAACTTTTCTGATTTCCCCCAATTCTCCCTAATTGGATATGGTTGTTCTCCATTTAATTTTCATAGCATTTCGTTTGTATCTTAGTATATGCATATAGATTACTGCGTCTTTATTTTGTATTATGGTTCTTATTCGTCTTAAAGGAAGCATATACCTTGATGACTCTTCATAAAGCAAACATAACTCGAGTTGCAGAGAGGAGAGGGGATGGCACCCAGCACTCCAGAACCCTCCCCCCGCCTCCTCCCCCCCGTGCCTCTTCCTGGTCCCTACCTTCTATCCCTGAGGGTTTCCGCTGTTCAGACTTGCATAGCTCTGCCTGTTCTTGTGCTTTTCGTATGGGAACGTGTACACAGTGCGTACTTGTTTGTGCTTAGCTTTTACTTGGTGTTAGATATGTGAGGTTCATCCACACTGCTGAGTATACCGCAGGATCTTTGTCACTGTAGTATGCTGTTACACATTTTTGTTTATTTTCAGTGTTGTGCTATTACAAATGATATTGCTGTAAACGTTCTTTTAGGTGTCTTTTGTTGCATATAAACCTAGGGGTAGAATGGTTGGGCTATGGGGTAATATATTCAGCTTAATAGTTACTTTCCCTTAATTTACTTTGGAAACTAAAAAGCCTATAACAAATAGCAAGAATACTAAAATGAATATAGTATACATTTACCTAGATTCATCAGTTGTTAGATTTTTGCTAATTTGTTTTATGTCCCTATATACTTTTTTGGGGGGAATCGTCTGAGAGCTGGTTGTAGACATGATGGTTTACCGCTAAGAGCAGGTATGTTTTCCTACATAAGCACAATACAGTTAACAGAAAAAGTTTAATTTTGATACAGTAGTATTATGTAATGTAGTATCCATATTTAAGTACCCCAATTGTCCCAATGATGACCGTTATGTCTTAAAAAATGTGCATGTGGGATTCAGTCCAGGGTCATGTATTACGTTTATTTTCATGAGTCTTTTTAGATTCTTTTCAGCTAGTCAACGTTTGTCTTTGATTACAATGATATTTTTGAAGAGCTCAGGTCAGTCACTTTGCAGAATTCCTTCAGTTTTGACTTGCCTGAGTGTTCCTTATGGGCAGATTCAAGGTGAGCCTTGCTGGTGGGAGCTCCATAGGTGCCACTGTGTCCTCTGTACGTGATCAGCCCACTGGGGGATAAGTTTGGTTAAGGAGGAGGTGGCCAGAGTCCTCTGTTGTAAAGGTAACCTTTCCCCTTTTAACTGACAAAAGTAGTCTCTGGGGTGATACTTTGAAACTATAAATATCTAATGTCTCAGTACACACACACACAAACACACGCACGCACCTGTTATGCAGTTGGTCTCCTCATCTGTGGGTCCAACCAAGTGCAGATTGAAAATACTTGGTGGGGAGGGGGGATAAAAAAGGATAGTTGCACTTCCAGACACACATATGGATGGACAGTACATACAGATTCTTTCCTTGTTATCAGTCCCTCAATAATGCAGTGCAACTGTTACAGCATTTGCCTTGTATTAGGTATTATGAGTAATCTAGAGATGACTTAAAGTATACGGGAGGTGTGCATAGGTTATGTGCAAATACTATAGCATTTTATCTCAGGAACTTGGGCATCCGCGGATTTTGGTATCTGCAGGGGCCCTGGAACCAGTTCCCATGTATAACTTATTTTTTTATTGAGGTGAAATTCATATAACATAAAACTAGCCATTTTAGAGTGAATAGTTCCACAGTGTGTTATATGTCCTCAGTGCTGTGCAGGCACTACTGCTACACTTCTATCAGGTTTTAGAACATTTTCATTTGCTCCCCGTTCCCCCTCTCCAAGTCCCTGGCATCCTCAGATCCATCTCAGTGGATGTACTTATTCGGAGGATTTCATATAAATAGAATCACAGGATATATGATCTTTTGGGTCTGGCTTCTTTTACTTAGTTTTCAAGGTTCATTGATGGTAGTGTGTGTCAGTACTTTCATTCTTTTTTATGGTGGAATAAATAATTCCATTGTATATGTGCTATAGTTTGTCCACTCATCCGTTAATGAATACTTGGGCTGTTTCCACTATTTTGGCTATTGTGAATGACCCAATGTTTTTTTCACCCAATGATTTTAGCATCCACTGATGATTGTTGCCTGAATCAGTTATTACTATGATGATTATAAAATGAATAGCGTATATTTTTGTCTTTCTTACGACATTTGTGAGATGGACTTCTCCTGTGAAGAATACTTCTAAGATGTGTGTGTGTATAGTATTGTTATGGACTTAGGGATTTTCTTTTTATTGTATAAATTATTTATTTTTGTTACTCATTTTTATGCTCAAATTGTACCCAAATTGCCCAATGGGGATTCCTTAAGTTGGTTCAGCCCTGTTCACGTGTCTCCTTAGTATTTATAAGTCAGTGGCGTTTCTGGGTGATAAGAGCATGTGAGAGTTGCTTGCACTGCACTCAGAATTGCTGTGATTGAAATTTTAGGTTTCCTTGGTCTATTTCTTGGTAATAAACAGTTCCTTTTTCTTGTTCCTGTATATTTACTTTCTGTCCCCCTCCCTTTTTCTTCTTTCTTCTAAATTTGCTGTAGTCTTGGAACCTGGGTTACCAAACCTAAAATGATCCCCAGGTTAAGGATGCCTGGATGTGAGTTGCCAACTTGCAGTGGGGATGGGCACTGGGCTTGGGAAGTGCCTTATCGGACCTCTGGAGGAGAGTGTGGGAAACATCCCAGTACTTGCCCGGTTTCAGTGGATGAGGTTGTGGACAGAGTTTTCCTATATGGAGCTAGTTTTGAGCAAAATGAAGTAAGTCCCTTTTTGGGGAATTGGAAGTATTAACAAAGTGATCTTTCAGAGTCGTAAGACTTTGAAGATGAAATTCCCTGACCATTCCTCCCGTTGCTGTACTGACTGTGGATCCCTTTGCTTACGAACTCCTGTCACGCCACGCACTGCTTATTCTCCCCTTCTCTGCGTTTCAGGCAAAGTCCTGCGTCTGCCATGTCTGCGGCGTCCACCTGAACAGGCTTCATTCTTGCCTCTACTGTGTCTTCTTTGGCTGTTTTACTAAGAAACATATTCACGAGCACGCGAAGTCAAAACGGCACAACCTGGGTAAGGCACCCTTGTGAGATGGGAATAGTCCTTGCCCCCAACTACAGTTGTACTCTTCCAAAAGTCCACTTTTCTTTTATCTAAAACAATTTGTACCCTTCTTGTGAAAGTTTACCGAAGAAATGAAAGGGGGAAACTGAGCTCAAGTGGATCATGGACCCAGTTTGCCTTAACATTTGGTGTGACCTTAAATGGTAAATGACAGCGGCTCACTGTTGATGCCCAGCTAAGTTTCTTTGAAAAGTTGGTAAGAAATCTTTAGTGGTGTCTCTGCTAATAAATAATTAGACTCTCATCTCTCCCTGTGAAACACATAGTTAGGAATTCGATTAGCCAAATTTTACAAAGAAAGATCTTAATGCAGTATTAGGTTATTGAAGTCAGCCTGGATTTGGGTATACACAGGTGATTTTTATTGCTTTCAGAAATGGGTTTTCATTGTTTCTAATGATATAGGTTCATGTAAAGGTTAGCTTAACACTTTATATGATATTTAGATAAATTTCCCTTTCATAGGCTTAAAAATTCAAATTCATCCTACATTCTGGAAGTTTCATAAAACTTAGGTTTTTCTCTTGGTTTTATTTCCTGACTGTGGTCATTAAATCTTTCTTTTCATCCTGCAAAATAGCATTTTCATTTAAATGTTTGTGAAGTTGTTAGGATGTCCTTCAGAAAATCACTTTCAAAGGGTACAAACCAGAGGCCTCTTTTAGGAAGCAATTCATGTGAGCCTAGCAGTTCCCAAGATATTTTTAGGCCTTTTTCCTCTAAAGTTCTGTAATGTGATGCTCTCTGGAAAACATTAGCCTAAAGTCCTAGTTGAAAACAATATCACGCAAGTTTGTAAAGTCACTACCTTAATCTGTGTCCTTTAAAGCTCTCTATAAGCAGTACACACAGTAAAGGATAAATCCCATAGTTTTAACTGAAACTAACATAAACAATGTGTCTGATCTTTTCTTAATTTTTTTGAAGTAGTTAGATGGTTTAAGGTAAAATAGATCTCTGTCTTAAATGTTTATGATCTGGCTGGGTGCAGTGGCTCACGCCTGTAATACTAGCACTCTGGGAGGCCAAGGCAGTGGATCCTTTGAGCTCAGGAGTTCGGGACCAGCCTGAGCAAGAGCAAGACCCCGTCTCTACCAAAAATAGACAAAATTAGCCTGGCATGGTGGCACATGCCTGTAGTCCCAGCTACTCGGGACACTGAGGCAGGAGGATCGCTAGAGCCCAGGAGTTTGAGGTTGCTGTGAGCTAGGCTGATGCCACGGCACTCTAGCCCAGGCAACAGAGTCAGCCTCTGTCTCAAAAAAAAAAAAAAAAAAAGTTTATGATACAGCTGTTTTATTATGGACACATGGAAGCTGTCACTTCAGTATCATGTTGTTTTACAACAGCTACAATTGTAAAGGAAACATTTCTTTAATTTCTAGGTGACATGGTGATAGCTCATATTAAAGAAAGCATGAAAATTTGCAAAACAAAATCTGTTCTTCGCTTTGTTTTGTAATTTACCTCAGATTTTATGAGTTTTTATTTTAGAGCAAATGGGTCATCTCCAGTAGACATAACACATGTGCAACCAATAACCAATAGCAACTGTTTGCAAAAAGGCTACTTGGTCTATGAGCTCGCCAACCTTTTTGTAAGGAAGGCTGGCGGCAAACAGTTCTTGTCAGCTTTGGCATGCAGGCTGCCTAACCCAAGGGGAGAGGAGGGCCATACTGAGTGATGACTTCTTACGCTGAGTAACTGGGGGGAGAAGACACTGTGGACAGTGGATGTGGTGGTATTCTTGGCACCTACTAATGTAGACGTTTGCTTTTAATAACATAAATGAACATTCCTACCATATCTGATTCTCAGACCAGTTTAGGCTACTGTTACATCTGGGCTGTGATTCAGTGTGGTTAAAAGGGTTATGGAAAATTGGAAATATATTTGGTAGTTTTTTGTTGTTGTTGTTGGGTCTTGCTCTGTTGCCCAGGCTAGAATGCAGTGGTGCAGTCATAGCTAACTGCAGCCTCAAAGCTGGGCTCAGTCTATCCTCCTGCCTTAGCCTCCCAAGTAACTGGGATTACAGGTGTGAGCCACCACACCTGGTCTGGACATATATTTGTATTTAAGAAAATTGTGGCTGGATGTGGTGGCTCACTCCTGTGATCCTAGCACTCTGGGAGGCCAAGGTGAGAGGATTGCTTGAGCTCAGGAGCTCGAGGCCAGCCTGAGCAAGGACAAGACCCAGTCTGTACTAAAAATAGAAAGAAATTAGCTAAACAGCTAAAAATAGAAAAAAAAAAATTAACCAGGCATGGTTGCATGTGCCGGTAGTCCCAGCTACTCAGGAGGCTGAGGCAGGAGGATCGCTTGAGCCCAGGAGTTTGAGGTTGCTGTGAGCTAGGCTGACGCCACGGCACTCTAGCCCAGGCAAAAGAGTGAGACCCTGTCTCAAAAAAAAAAAAAAGAAAATTGTCTGAAGAATCTTATTATTACCCAGCATCATCTGTAAAAATCAAAGGAACACAAAACTGTGGTGTTAATTTGTTTTAGCAACCTGATAGATAAACTATCCTTTTTGTTAGAATGAATGTTTTTATAAAGGTTTTCTTTAAAAAACACCACCATGAAATGGGAGAAAGATCCAAGTGTTTCCTATGTTATTCCAGTCCATGAATTTATTAAAGGTTACATATGTATCTGTTAAAGCTAGAAATGAGTTTTATGTTTCCTTTGTGACATAATACATAAATAGGATACATGGCAATACCCATGTCTTTGATTCTGTGCTTTTTCTTTTAGGGACCATTCTTATGCAGTCTTGTATTTGTATTGAGGAATGAGTTTCCCTTTGACTTTAGAACCACTTTAGTCTCCATTTTGTGGAACAAAATAAATATTGGTTCTGAAACCTATTTTTTCAGTAAATTTTCAGTGTCAACATTTATGTGAGGAAGAAGAGCTCTCAGTCCTTTGGATTGGAAACTCGATAAGATAAAGCTTAAAAACCTGGCTTACACTTTATTGTTTTGTTTCCTGTGCTTTTGGTGTCAGGGCCAAGAAATCATTGTCAGATCCAATGTCATGAAGATTTCCCCCTAAATTTTCTTCTAAGTGTTTTATAGTTTGGCTTTTAAGTCTTAGATCCATTTTGAGTTAAGATTTGTATATGGTGTTAGGTAGGCATCCAGCTTCATTCTTTTGCATGTAGATATCAGTTTTTCCAGCACTGTTTGTTGAAGATTGTTCTTTCCCTAGGAAAATCTTATCATCTTGTTGAAAAATCACTTGACCATATATGTGAGACTTTATTTCTGGGGTCTCTATTCTGTTGGTCTATATGTCTGTCCTTATGCTATTATAGTACCACACCATTATTGTGGTTTTGTACTATGCATTCAGGAAGTATGTGTCCTCCATCTTTGTTGTTCTGTTTCAAGATTGTTTGGCTATGTGGGGTCCCTTGAAATTCCGTGTAGATTTTAGATGGATTTCTCTGTTTCTGCAAAATACGTTTCTGAGATTTTGATAGGGATTGCATTAAATCGGTAGATCTGTTTGGGTATTATTGTCATCTTAGTTAACAACATGAAGTCTTCTTGTCCATGAGCACAGGATGTCTTTCTATTTATTTAGATCTTCCTTAATTTCTTTCAGCAATAGTTTGTGATTTTTAGTGTTCAAGTCTTTCACCTCCTTGGTTAAATTTATTCCTGAGTGTTTTATTCTTTTTGGTGCTATTATAGATGGAATTGTTTTCTGAATTTCCTTTTCAGATGTCTATTGCTAGTGTATAAAAAATTGCTCTTTGTGTGTTGGGGTTTTTTTCGTTTGTTTTTTGTTTTTCCTCATTCGTCTCTCAAGTGTGTTGGTTTTTGTATCCCGAAGCTGAATTCTTTTATTAGTTTGAACAGGTTTTTGGTGGGGGATAGGAAGTAAAATCTTTAGGGTTTTCTACATGTGTTAATATACTGGGCATCCCTAATCTAAAAATACGAAATCTAAAATGCTCCAAAATCCAAAACTTTCTGAGCACTGACATGACACCATGTGTGGAAAATTCTACACATAAGTGCTTAACACAAACTTTATGCACACAATTATTTAAAATATTGTATAAAAATTACCTTCAGGCTATGTGTATAAGGTGTATATGAAACAAATGAATTTCATGTTTAGGCTTGGGTTTCATCCCCAAGATCTCATTGTATGTATGCAGATATTCTAAAATCTGAAATCCAAAACACTTCTGGTCCCAAGCATCTCAGATAAGGGCTACTCAGCCAATATCATGTCATCTGTGAATAAAGATAGTCTTCCTTTCTAGTGTGGTTGCCTTTTATTTCCATTTCTTGCCTAATTGCTTTGGCTAGACATTATAGTGCTGTGTCAAACAGAAGTGGTGAAAGCGGATGTCCTTGTCTCGTTCTGATCCTAAAGGAAAAGCTTCCAGCCTTTCAGCATTTACTTCGATGTTAGCTGTAGGTTTTTCATAGACATCCTTTATCGTATTGAAAAAGTTCCCCTCTGTTCCTAGTTTATTCAGTGTTTTTGTCATGGAAAGGGTGTTTGAATTTGTCAGATGCTCTTTCTGCATCAAGTGTGATGATCATGTGGCGTTTTTTCCTTTGTTCTGTTATGTGTTATACTACATGGATCGCTTGAGTTTATGTTCAACTATCCTCACATTCCAGGAATAAACACCACTTGGCCGTGGTATGTAATCCTTCTAATACGCTGCTGAATTCGCTTTGCCAGTATTTTTTTTTTTTTTTTTAATTTATAAAGATAAGAAATTTACTTGACTTATGGTTCTAGAGGCTGGGAAGTTCAGGATCCAGTGGCCTCATCTGATGAGGACCTTGCTGCATAATTCCATGCAAGGTGGAAGGGCAAGAGAGAGCCAGCATGAGTTCGCTTGTATTTTGTTGAGGACTTTTGCATCAGTGTTCATAAGGGATGTTAAAAGCATGTAGTTTTCTTGTCTGGCTTTGGTATCAGGAGAATGCCGATCCCATAAGTTAGGAAGTGTTCCCTCCTCTTCTATTATTTTGAAAGAATTTGAGAAGGATTCGTGTTAGTTCTTTAAATGTTTGGTAGAATTCACCAATGAAGCTATCTGGTCCTGGGCTTTTATTTTTTGGGAGGTTTTTGATTACTGATTCAATCTCCTTGCTAGTTACAGGTCTATTTAGATTTTCTATTTCTTAATGAGTCAGCTTTGGTAGATTGTGTGTTTTCAGGAATTTATCCGTTTCATCTGATTTATTAACATATAGTTGTTCACAGTGTTCTCCTAAAATCCTTTTTATTTTGGTGAGGTCCGTAGTAATGTCCTCACTTTTCATTTCTAATTTTAGTCATTGCATCTTCCCTCTTGTTCTTTGTCAGTCTAGCTAAAGGTTTGTCAATTTTATCGATCTTTTCAAAGAAGAAACTTTTGGTTTCATTGATTTTTGTTGTGTTACTTTTCTCTCTTTCATTTATCTCCACTCTCATAATCTGTATTATTTTATTCCTTCTGCAAACTTGGTTTAATTTGCTCTTTCTTCCTCCCAGTTCCTTTAGGTTTATGTTAGGTTTTTGCTTTGTAATCTTCTTTATAACGTAGGCATTTGAGTTGTAAGTTTCCCTTTTAGCGCTGCTTTCACTGTATCCCATAAGTTTTGGTGTAATGTGTTTTCATTTGTCTCAGGACATTTTCTGATTTCCATGTGATTTCTTTGACTCATTAGTGTTTTTGTTCAATTCCACATATTTGTAAAATTTCCATTTTTCTTCCATTACTGATTTCTAGTTTCATTCCGTTGTGTTCAGAAAAGATTCTTTTATGACTTCAATAGTGTAGCCACTGTGGAAAACAGTTTGGCAGTTTATCAAAAAGTAAAACATTTGTGGCGCGTGCCTGTAGTCCTAATAATTTGGGAGGCTGAGGTGTGAGGATCACTTGAGCCCAGGAGTTCGAGACCAGCCTGGGCAATATAGCAAGCCCGTCTCTTAGAAAAAAAATCTTAAACATAAAATTTACCATATGATCCAGCAATTCCATTTCTAGTAATATTCCCAAACATATTGAAAACAGCAAATTCAAACGGGTATCTGTACAGCAGCGGTCATTGAGCATTATTCACAATAGCCAAAAGGTAGAAATAACCCAAGTGAACATCGGTAGATGAATAGACAAACAAAATATGATATATACGTACCATAGCATGTTATTTGGCTATAAATAGAAATGAAGATGTGACACATGCTACAACACAGATGAACCTTGAAGACACGTTACATTACGTGAAATAAGCGAGATGTAAAATGACTAATACTGTGTGGTTCTACTTATGTGAGATTGGGCTAATTCACAGACAGAAAGTAAGTTAGAAATTACCAGGGGCTTGGGGTGGACATGAAGAGTTAATGCTTTTAATGGTTACAAAGTTTTTGTTTGAGGTAATGAACAAGTTTAAAAAATAGATAATAGTAATGATTGGGTGACATCGTGAATGTAATTAATGCCACTGACTTGCATACTTAAAAAGGGTTAAAATGGCACATTTTATGTTGTGTATATTTTACCACAATTTAAAAACAACATACCCAGATGTCATTGAATTGTTTAAATGGGTGAATTGTGTGGAATGACTCAAGAAAATGGTTTTTAAAAAAAGTTACAGGTCATGTGACTGTGGGTCCTACAGGCCTGGGGGGATGAAAGCCATGAAAGAGATTTGAGGTTGAGGTTTTTAATGCAACAGACCTTTTTAATAAGCTAAAAGTGAGTGTTAATTGCCCAAAGAAGATTATTCTTTTTTTTTTTTTTTTTGAGACAGAGTCTCACTTTGTTGCCCTGGCTAGAGTGCTATGGCGTCAGCCTAGCTCACAGCAACCTCAAACTCCTGGGCTCAAGTGATCTTTCTGCCTCAGCCTCCCAAATAGCTGGGACTACAGGCATGCGCCACCATGCCCGACTAATTTTTTCTATATATTTTTAGTTGGCCAATTAATTTCCTTCTATTTATAGTAGAGACGAGGTCTCGCTCTTGCTCAGGCTGGTTTCGAACTCCTGACCTTGAGCGATCCACCTGCCTCAGCCTCCCAGAGTGCTAGGATTACAGGTGTGAGCCACCGCGCCCAGCCCAGAAGATTATTCTTACAATTTAATGTGATAAAAACACATGGAGATATTAAAAGACGGTTGGATAAGCATGCTTGTTCTCTTATATCTCAGTTCAGACTGTCCGGTGAGCCATGTCTGGGGCGCTTGAGAGTGGTGCTGTGGCTGCCTCATGAACTGCGTTGTTGCAGGCTTGGCAGTGTTGTACCTGTGTACAGGTGGGCCACTGAGGCTGAGGCGGGCTGCCATGCTGGTGTGCGATGAATAGATACTCTGTGCAACAGCTGTTGACAGGTGTGAGAGGGTCAGGTATCTTGTCCAGGCCATGTAGCCAAGAGATGACAGAGCCCGGATTTGGGCCCAGGCTTGTTAGATCACAATGCCTGTACTCTTTCTTTAGCAATATATGATCTCAGCTTCCATGTTCCCGTATTCTCTCCCTTAGCCCCCCAACCATATTATTGGGGAGGCCATTTGGTTTACTTTGATGGGTAAATGACTGCCCTTCTAGAGCAGGTCACAGAGTCCTGCCTGAGTGTGAATTAATGGGCTTGGATGCTGCTCCTGGGGAGGAAGGCATGGGGCCATGGAGGAAAGCACTGGTGTCAGGTGCAGTGAGGGGAAGGAGGCAGAGAAGGAAAGTTTAAATGTGTAAAACCGGTCTGGTGTCGTGGCTCATGCATTTTGGGAGGCTGAGGTGGAAGGATTGCTTGAGCCCAGGAGTTTGAGACCAGTCTGAGCAAGAGCAAGACCCTGTTTCTACAAAAAAAAAATAGAAAAATTAGCTGGGTGTGTTGGTGTTTGCCTTTAGTTCCAGCTATTGGGGAGCCTGAGGCGGGAGGATTGCTTGAGCCCAGGAATTTGAGGTTGCAGTGAGCTAGGATGATGCCACGGCACTCTAGCCCAGGCAACAGAGTGAGACCCTGTCTCAAAAAAGAAAAAAAAAAAAACATGTAAAACTAGTATGTGAGAAAAATAAGAATGGGAAGCTGCAATTCTCTTACCTCACAGGTTTGTCTGGGCCTTCCAGATGTGCTGAGCGCAGATTCCTCTCTGTTCCCACCATCATCCCGAAGCAACTTCACAGACTGTGAATAATTGACTGCCTTCCTGTGGGGGGGGGGTGTTGCAGAATGTTCAAGGGCAGTTAAGTTGAGCATCCTGATATTATATTGGGAACAAGGAATTTTGGTTTCTTTGTGGCTAAGTTTTTCGGCATCATAAGGAATATCCAACAGTACAATAAAGTGGGTGCTGAAGTGGACTATTAGGAAGTTTACTCCACTGGGCATCAGGTTTTTAGTTGGAGCAGCATGAGAGGCATAAGGTGAGTCTTGCCTGAATATTGTGGGTGATGCTTTTAGAAACAGAATTTTAGTAGCAGCAGGGTACGTGTTGAAGGCCTTGTGGAAGGTTAGAAGAGGATGGCATGGGATGAGAAGGGGCTGACTAAAGGCTTCTCTTCCTTGCTTCCAACCTGCCCTGCAAAAAAAATTGCCATAATGAAATGTGGTAAAAGTCACGCTTCAGGAAAAAGAACTTGCCAGGCTCTGTGGCTCACACCTGTAATCCTAGCACTCTGGGAAGCTGAGGCAGGAGGACTGCTTGAGCTCAGGAGTTCGGGACCAGCCCAAGCAAGAGCAAGACTCCGTCTGTACCAAAAATAGAAAAGCTAGCTGGGCACAGTGGTGGTATGCGCCTGTAGTCCCAGATACTCAGGAGGCTGAGGCAGGAGGATCGCCTGAGTCCAGAAATTTGAGTTCTCAGTGAGTTATGATGACACCACTGCACCTGGGGTGATAGAGTAAGACTCTCAAAAAAAAAAAAAAAAAAAAAAAAAACCAACTCATTGTTATTTGGCGTAGTTAGTAGGGTTTGCTGGTGTACCACATCTGTAGTGGTAGGCATGCTACACTGAATGTTAGAGTTCTAGATAATAACTGAGGCCTGTGCGGTGTCGAGGAGAGTCCTGGAGCTGTTTGATTTCAGACTTTTTAGTTTCATGCAGGTTTTTGTTTTATGCTGAGTCACCAAGGTACTGGGATTTTGCCTGTATGAGCCACACAAGGACTAAAAATGATGACTTTAGCTTTGTCAGTCATCTTAGAAGGATTGTTTCAGTTACCCAAGAAAGGAGTGTGAGCATGGGGTTGGGGTGTCAGCCCCTTCTGAGTTGAGGGCTGTCTGCCCCCATCCTCGGGTGGGATGCACGTGCCTCTGTCACTTGATAGCTTGGGGAGTCCCATATAAGCTAATGTGTAAATCAGAAGCAGACATCATCCCTCCACCAGTAGGAGAGCCCCTGCCACATAAGGGCTGTCTCAGCATCCATTGGATAATGTTTTGCTCTCATTTTAGGTAGTTAGATTCCTATACTTCAGCCATTTTTCTTGGCACAGTGAGGGCTTTGTCCTTAGAACAGGTATTTTTGACTATGAAGTAATTTTCCAAGGAAACTGTCTTGATTGTAGGTATTGATTTGGGTTTTAAAATTTTATATTGAGGTAAAATTCATATTACAATTAACCATTTTAAAGTATACATTCAGTGGCATTTAGTACATTTACAGTGTTGTCTACCTGCCACCTCTCAACACTTTTTCACACCTCAGATGAACACGCCACGTCCATTAACTGATCAGTGCACATTCTTCCCTCCCCTGTCTCCTGACGGCTCTGATCTGCTTCCTGACTGTGCATTTGCCTATCCTGGATATTTCATATAAATGGAATCATATGATATGTTACCCTTTGTGTCTGGCTTCTTTCTCTTAACATGTTTTTGAATGTGTAGTATGTATTAGTTTTTCATTCTTTTGTGTGTCTTCAATATTCCATCGTGTGGCTACACCACATTCTTTATCCATTCATCTGTTGATGGACATTTGGGTTGTTTCCACCTTTTGGCTCTTAGCAATAATGCTGCTGAGAACATTGTATGTAATTCTAGGTAGACAAGTTCTCATTTCTCTCGGCTGTATACCTAGAAATAAAATGGCTGGGTCATATGATAATAATGTGCTTAACTTTTGTGAAAACATCTTTTCCTCTGCAGCTGCACCATTTTAATTCCTACCAGCAATGTATGAGGGTTCTAGTTTCTCCATATCCTTGCCAACACTTAACTTTTTTTTTTTTAGTGGTCATCTTAGTGGGTGTGAAGTGGTATCTCATTGATTTGCATTTTTTAATGACCAGTGATGGTGAACATTTTTTCATGTGCTTGTTGGGCCATTTGTGTATGTTTGGAGAAGTATCAGTTCAAGTCTGTTGCCCATCTTTTAAGTAGGCTGCTTGTTTTTTTGTTCCCTGTTGTGTACACACACACACACGTATATTCTGGATGGTTGATCCTTATCAGATAGGTGATTTGCAAATGTTTCTCCTGTTATGGAGGTTATCTATTCATATTCTTGATAATGCCCTTTGATGCACAGAATGAGATTTTTTTTTTTTTTTTTTTTTTGAGACAGAGTCTCACTCTGTTGCCCAGGCTAGAGTGAGTGCTGTGGCATCAGTCCAGCTCACAGCAACCTCAAACTCCTGGGCTCAAGCAATCCTTCTGCCTCAGCCTCCCGAGTAGCTGGGACTACAGGCATGTGCCACCATGCCTGGCTAA
>CAUYRT010027606.1:0-40689 GCA_963574885.1 Lepilemur ruficaudatus | reverse complement strand
AAGGGAGGTTGGAAAGTAGCTTGGGAGAAAGTTAACGCAGGTAAAGGCGAGACAGGCTGCGTGTGGAGCCAGACTGCTCGAATTTAAGTTCGCTCTGCCGTTTTGCTCCTTAGGTGACTTTCAGGCAATTGCTTAACTTTCTGAGTCTCAGAGTTTTGTTTGTTTGTTGTTTTGTTCTTGTTTTCGCATCTGTAAGAGGGGAGTAGAAAGAATACTCACCTCATAAGACATGGGGTTGTGTGAGGACTGAGAGAGACGGTCTGAGTTAGCACTTAGCACAGAGACTGCTAGCACCTGGTAAGTGTCCATTAGCATTAACTATTACCGCACAAGATGACACGGTCACTTGCTGGCAGAGGTGAAACTGACTTCAGATCTGGGTGTTCCGCTATCTGCCTCCTGAGAGTTGGGCTGAAAATGGTCTACTCAGAAGGAATTAATAGTTGACTAACTAAAGCGCTTGTGGGTGTGATCTGGGGTGAGAAGGGGGTCCTGCTGTGTGTTGCTCTTTTTGATTTTCATGATATTTCGCATTATATAGGGGTGAACTTAGGTAAGGAAATTTTACCAGTCAGTGTCCTGACTGGAAGCCAAATTCAACTCAGATGGTCCAAAGGAATAGGACTTGATAAAGGGACCAACTACAGTGACAGGGACATGGCTAAATGAACAAGCAAGGGGTGCTGGGGGACTTAACAACAAAAGGACTGGGGCAGGAGCTCTATTCCTGGAGCCCAGTTAAGGCCAGAGTCGTGAAGGCGCGTCGTGGAGGGGCGGCACTCCTCCTAGAAACTGGAAGGGTGAATGACCCAAAGGACACATTTCACACACAGGCCACGTGGGAGCCACACGGCTGGTTTATTCACCCGGGTGGGTGCGGGTGGGCTGAGTCCGAAAAGAGAGTCAGCACAGAACGTGGTCTGGTGAGGGTTTTTATAAACGGGGACAGCCGACCCCCTCCCACCTGCCCTGTTCAGCTCTTTGTTTCTGGGCCAAACGGGCAGGTGAAGAATCGCTTCCTGCTACGTGGGCAGAAGTTTGTAGTAAATTCTTCTTCAGACAACCAACTCCCACGGCCCCTTTGCCCCAGGCGCCTCCATCCTTCTGCTCTGGTCCTTATCAGGAGCGCTGGGGAGGGATGGCCTTTATCTCTATCAGGGAGGGAGGGGAAGGAACGCTGGCTGCAGCCGTCTGTTAGATCCACGAAGTCCAGGGCTACTCCCCAGACTCCTGCAGTTGTTGTTTTACAAGCCTGAGTTTCGCATTAACCACATTCTGTCCTATGTACACTTTTCGGGTTCCCACCCGGACCAAGCCTAAGAGAAACAATGTCAAAGTTACACTTTCTCTCTCTCTTTAAAATTTGTTTTCTGTAGGATATGTTTCTTGGTCTCTGTACCACGACCTGGGACCGATGATCTATTACTTTCCTCTGCAAACGCTACAACTCACCGGGCTTGAAGGTTTCGGTGTAGCTGTGCTTTCTCCGGTATTACTGACCATTACTCCTTTCTGGAAATTGGCTAACAAGAAATGGACACTAACCCTGCTGCGGATAATTACCGTTGGTAAGATCTAGAAGTGTTTCTTTAAGATTTTTTCTTTTAGTTGAAAGTCTAGTGAAATTGTGTAGACTGCTCTTTGAACGCTAAATGACTGAATTTAAAAAATCAAAGATTTATTTTTCCCTTATTACAGGTAGGGTATTCCTTATCCAAAATGATTGGGACCAGAAGTGTTTTGGATTGTGGATTTTTTTTTTTTTTACATTTTGGAATATTTGCATTTATGCCTACACATGAAGCATACCAAATCCGATAATCCAAAATTTGAAATGTTCCATTGAGCATTGAGCAGGTGCTCGACCTGTGCTACTTTGGAAGAGTTTTAGTAATTGGGAGACTAGTCCGAGAGTCGATGTGCTTTACATTTCCAACGTTTCTGCTAGGTTGAAAGATTACTGAAATAAGGAGGGGAAGGATGCCTTGGAGAACAGTCACTTCTAGAATACGTGGTGTTTTTCCCATTCTTCTTTCCAGCTGTGGCACAAGGCTCAGGAGCCACTACAAAAAGATTGTTAAATAACACTGCATAAGAAATATGAAAATTATGCATGACAAACACTACAGTAAGCGGTCAAACAGCAAATAAAAATATTCATAACTCTTTTAGTTAAAGGGCTAGTTTCCTTAATGTACAGTTTCTACAAACTGATAATTAAAAAAAAAAAAACTCAACAGAAAAGGTGGCAAGACTGGGTTCACCTGTAATCCTAGCACTCTGGGAGGCCAAGGCAGGAGGATCGCTCAAGGTCAGGAGTTCGAGACAAGCCTGAGCAAGAGCGAGACCCCGTCTCTACCAATAATAGAAAGAAATTAATTGGCCAACTAAAAATATATAGAAAAAATTAGGCATGGTGGCACATGCCTGTAGTCCCAGCTACTCGGGAGGCTGAGGCAAAAGGATCGCTTGAGCCAGGAGTTTGAGGTTGCTATTGGGAGGCTGAGGCAGGAGGATCGCCTGAGCTCAGCAGTTTGAGGTTGCTGTGAGCTAGGCTGATGCCACGACAGTCTAGCCCGGGCGAAGCACAGATATATGCTACAACACGGATTAACCTTCAAAACATTCTGCTAAGCAAAGGAAGCTAGTCACAAAAGGCCACATATTGTGTATCTCCATGTGAAATGCCCAGAAAAGGAAGTCCATAGAGACAGGAAGTAGGTGAGTGATTGCCAGGGGCAGGGGCAGGAGGGAATGAGGAGTCACTGCTAATGGGTATGGGGTTTCTTTTTGGGGTGATGAGAATGTTCTAGAATTAGATAGTGGTGACAGTTGCATACCTTTGTGAGTGTACCAAAGACCACTGAATTGTGTACTTTAACATGGTGAATTTTATGGCATGTGAATTATATCTCAATAGAAATTTGAACTGTGTATAATTACATATTCTATCTTCCTGAGTGTAATAAAGATGGCATCAGATAACATTTATCCACCGCAGATGACTGAATACCGATGCATGCCTGCCAGAACTGCTTTGCTCTCCTTAATTTGTTTGTAGGTGGCATAGCCTCCTTCCAGGCTCCAAATGCTGCGCTTCGACTGGCGGTCCTCGCGCTCGGCGTGTCGTCCTCTCTGATAGTGCAAGCCGTCACCTGGTGGTCGGGAAGCAGTTTGCAAAGGTATGGTTCGTATCTTACGCACTTATAGACAAACAAGTGTTATCCCTTACCAAAGAAAGGGCCAGCAGTTCCCAGTTACCGTTTTTACCTTCCATAGAACCTTGTACAAGTCTTTTTTTTTTCTCCTTTTCACAAAATCAGGATGCGAATACTTGCCGTCAATCTCGATAATGTTTTGAGAATTAAAAAATTATAACAAGTCGCCTAGGTAATGGGCTACGTGAAGTCACATTCATTACTGCAAATTACCAACGAGACTGTTTCAGATACTCGTTCTGTGCAGCTGAAATTCATGATGGACCCAGGACACTGAATCCACATGGAAAGTATTTAAAAATCCTTTTGCACTCACAGGTACCTCAGACTCTGGGGATTCATTTTGGGACAGATTCTTCTTGTTGTTCTCCGCATATGGTACACGTCACTAAACCCAGTCTGGAGTTACCCGACGTCCAACAGAGTGATACTGACGCTAAGTGCCATTGCCACGCTTGACCGCATTGGCACAGGTAAGCATGTGTCGTATTCGTGTAGGGATTTTCTGTTGCCCGGGCTAGAGTGCCGTGGCATCAGCCTAGCTCACTGCAACCTCAAACTCCTGGGCTCAAGCGATCCTCCTGCCTCAGCCTCCCGAGCAGGTGGGACCACAGGCATGCGTCACCATGCACAGCTAATTTTTCTATTTTTTTTTTTTTTTTTTTACAAACAGGAATCTCTCTCTTGCTCAGGCTGGTCTCAAACTCCTGGCCTTCTAGAGTGCCTGTGGGCTATTTCCTAAGCAGAAGGTCCCTTTTTCTTGCCAGTAGTGTTAGAGGGTGAAAATACAGCAGCATCTCTGGTTGGCAGCACTGTGGCAGTGGAGACTCCGGCCAGGCCGTGTGCTCCGGCTCACCTTCTGCTCTGTCTCCCTCCCCGCTCCCTCCGGACAGAGCTCTCCGGGGTGGGCTTGTCCATCCCGCACCCCACACTGCCCAGTGCCTCTCTAACACTGTGGGAAGCTACTAGAACCGACGGCTGTGGGCACTGCCTGCGTTTTATTCCAGGGGTCTGAGGCTCCGAATCTGAAACTGGGAAAGAAAAGAAATCTTGCGTATTTATGGCACTTTTCAAATCCCCTGTCTGCCTCAGGGGCTGACTCTCCCTGAGATGTACCCAGACGCAGCTTAGATGTTTACCTCACAGGCCAACTTGAGACCCTTCCAGAAAGAACGAAGACGTGTGACTGGAGTCGAGTGAACTCGCTCCTGCCTTTTCATGTCACGCTCAGTGAGCCGTGTACCTCTGTAAATACAAGGGGACATCTCACAGGTTCATGGCAGTCCAGGGAGTTTCGGTTCACCGTGAGCAAAGTGCTCGTGTAATTCCCTGGACCCTATTTTGGCGTGGAACAGAGCTAAGGAGAAAGCGGGGAATTATGCAAGGGAATGGGCCATGCGGCGTCAATATTAGTTAGAACACTTAGAACTCGGTCCGGTCCCCCAGTGCCTATTCTGTGTTTTATAAAACCCTCATACCGGCCGGGTGCGGTGGCTCACGCCTGTCATCCTAGCACTCTGGGAGGGTGAGGCGGGAGGATCGCTCAAGGTCAGGAGTTTGAAACCAGCCTGAGCAAGAGCGAGACCCCGTCTCTACTAAAAATGGAAAGAAATTAATTGGCCAACTAAAAGTATATAGAAAAAATTAGCCGGGCATGGTGGCGCATGCCTGTAGTCCCAGCTACTCGGGAGGCTGAGGCAGGAGGATCGCTTGAGCCCAGGAGTTTGAGGTTGCTGTGAGCGAGGCTGACGCCACGGCACTCTAGCCAGGGCAACAGAGTGAGACTCTGTCAAGAAAAAAAACAAAACAAAACAAAAACCCCTCATATCTAGGGGCAGAAACTGAGGCAGCGCCTTCCCCAGGTATAGCCCGATGGGGCTCTGGACTCCAGGGTATTGTTCACGTTTCCTGCCTTGAGTTTTCTTCTTTCTCGCCTCTTGCAAATTCACGTGACCCGGTTGCTGGCGGTCAGTTCCTTCCTCTGCGTCTGCCCTGGGCCCCATTTATAAAACTCTGACTCTTCACCAGCTTCCTCAAGACCTCAGAGCATACCAGGTGGTTTTTGTGGTTTTATTTGAAGATATTTTGGGTCCAGGGGGTGGAGCCCCCACGCCTGCACGCTCAGTTCAATGCCTCCTTCCTCCGAAGACTCTACCGAGTCCCCGGTCCCTGGCCTCCCTTCTGTCCTCATCACCTGCTCCCACCCCAGCCCATCCCCACAGCCTGGAGCTCGGCGCCTCCCTCCTCTCATTCCACTGTGGTCAGAAGAACCTTCTTCCCTGTGAAATCAGAATGCCAGGCACGCAGTCAGACCCTGAGGCTTCCTTCCGTTCCGTCCCGCAGAGGGCTTCAGGCTCTCTCTGTTCCTACAAAGAAATTCTCCTGGCGGCATTTTCTCCAGCTGTGACATGAAGCCATCACCGTGAGGAGTCGGGACCTGTTGGTCAGACAGTACGGTGAAGTCTAATACAGTGCAGAAACCATGTGGCCTAAGCTCAAGCCCCGGCTTCTCGGCTTCTCTTTACTAGCTGTGTGATCTTGGACAAGTTACTTGGCCTCTCTGGGTCTGTTTTCCAATCTGTAAAATGGGATCAGTAATAGATTAGTAACAGAGCTGGGAACGTTCCCCTCAAGGCAGACCACATGTGTTCCCTGAACATGGCATGCATTTTTTTCTGCATATATTTTTGCCCACCATGTTAACGTCACACGGAGTGAGTAATTTCTGTATTTTCACTTGTCAAATTCCAAACTGCTTCTTCTCCCTTAAACCTGCCCTTCTCTGGCTGGCCCGATTTGTCCCACTGAGTGGCCGCTTTGTATTGTAGTTGCCTGTCTCGTCTTGTCCTCTGACCTAAGCTGCTTGAAGCCAGGTACCGTTTCTCACTTGCTACGAGTCTGTTAAATACAGAGTGTAAGTTTCCACATAACTGACCCTTTTCCATTTTTTCTTTTTATTCTAGATAGTGACTGCAATAAACCTGAGGGAAAGAAGACTGTTGAGACTGCCATGGGGATGGCTTCTAGACCTAGCTGGCTGTTGGCAGGGGCGGCCTTTGGCAGCCTTATGTTCCTCACCCAGTGGATTTTTGGAGAGGTCTCCCTGGTGTCCAGATGGGCCGTGAATGGGCATCCCCACCCCGGGCCGGACCCTAACCCATTTGGGTGAGTTTGAGTTTGGAAAGCAATTGAGAAATGGGCAGTTGTGGTCGGAGGAAGAAATACCTCCTTTGCTGGATAGCTAGATCTGTGCTAGCCAGGTATTTATTTCCCATCCACTCTAGAGATCAAAAACAACATGACTTCGGATTATGTGGGCTCTGGAGATGAGGGAGCCAGGATGGCATTCGCCCCTGTGCTGAAGGATTGCTGGAAAGTAGATGAGGGAGGACTGAGGGTTGTTCGCAGCTACCTAAGGGGTTCCTGGAGCTCCCGCACGGGCACTCTGAGGAACCCCTGCACAGAAGAGTGTTTTCCATGCGAAGAAGGTCCAGCAATCCCTAGCCATTTCCTCCAGAACCTTCGGTTACAGTTAGGGTGTTGGGGAGGACGGGACCACAGTGCTCTGATGAGAGAAACCAAGTTGGCTCCCTGGGACAGAGATCTCTCTTCTCTGCAAAGGAGAGAAGCCCAGGAGATCTCTGTGTCTTCTGGTACATTGGGACTTGTTCCAACCATGGGACACGCAGGGAGTTAGCAGTATTGGGTCTAAGTGTTGGTCCACGGGCTTGGTCCTCATTAACCCTCTCTCTGCTCTTCCTAACACGTCTTTTCTCCCGTGCCCAGGCATCTGGGCATATCCCACAGGCTTCTCAGCCTCCGTGTGTCTAAATCTGGGCTCAGTGTTTCTCAGTCCCCAAACAGGTTCTTCTTGCCACGCCCGGGTCCGCTCTGTGGACCCACCTCCTCATTCCAACCTGAAACCAAGAGTTATCCTAGAATTCTGTGTCTTCCTCGTTTTCCCTGACTCGGTGCCCCGACTGTCCAATCCATCCTTCCTCTCCATCCCCAGCCACAGCTGCCTTAGTGGAGTCCTCACCATTTTCATCCAGTATTGCCACTGTCTCCTACCTGTCGCCGTCCAGTGTGGTCTTCTCCACACTGCTCCAGAAGGATCTCTCCAAAACGCAACTCTGACTCCATCACTCCTTTGCTTAAAACCTTTTAGCAGTTTCCCCCATGCCAGTGGGAAATGCCTCCCCCTCCTCTCCCATGTGCGACAGGGTCTGGCCCCTGCTTACCTTTCCAAGTGTCCCCTGACCTTGTCCCTTGCTTCCCCTGGGCTGAGCCCACCTGCCATTCTCTGGAAGTGCCAGGCTGCTCAGTGGCCCCTGCGTGCACCGGATGCCCCCTCTGCCCCGGCTTCCTGTCTGCCTTGACTGTTTTTGGATTCTATGTGGCTACTGTGTAGGACCTCAGGTGGGACGTACGCGCCCTTTCCCCCAGTATTCTCCTCTGCAAATGGGGATCAAAATAGCATTTCCCGTCCAGACGCGTGAGGATTAACTGAATAATAATACAGGTAAAAATCTTAAAACAGTGCCTAGAGTTGAGTGCTGTGTTTTTTTAGCTTAATGTATGTTACAGCTACTTATCGAGTGCTGTGTGGTAGCTATTTTTGCCGCTGGATTTTCCCCTAACATTTAAATTCTTATTTTTCCTTCTCCTACAAGTTTTTGCCAAAACAGCAAAAGAATGAAATAGTTCGTGGTTGTTTTGAAAAAACACAAGACTATCAGTTATTTATCACACTGACACTGGTCTTGGGAAGGCAGAGAGCATAGACAAGAGCAGTACTGAGGTAGAGAAAAAAGAAAAAAAGGCAAGCTAAATAGAAACTATCCCAAGGACGCTTTCTTTTTGTCTTTGGTAGAGTCATTTAAAATGTTAAGTGACCAATATGGACTGTAATTTAATAGTCTGAGCAAACTCAATCACTGTATTTGCATTGACCATGATAAGACTACGGATGTCTTTTATCTCAAGTCAGAATGTTTATTCCTGCAGTGCTCTAAATGTGTACAATATCGGTTCCCACTGGGCTCTCACGATCTTATTGGTTGTTTCACGCTTATCTTATCTCTTGGATGTCCCTCAAGGTAGGATTTATATTGTGTTTGTGACAATGAAATATTAATAACATCAAATGTCTTGAGCGTCTCCTTGTCTTACAGAGGTGTCATTCTGCTGGGCTTGGCGAGTGGATTGATGCTCTCAGCTTGCTCGTGGTTTCGTGGCACTATCGGTGGTTTGATCTGGTGGGTTACAGGTATGTGAAATTTACCTGCATGCAGATATACCACCGTTGAGCTTGGTTATCCGGTTTACTTGCAAGCATGTGCAACTAGACAGGAAGTAGACGCGGCCACACAAATATGCACTGTGGTCACAGGGGCTGCTAAAACCAGCTGCAGCAGCCGTAACCCAGGAGTCAGCAAGGTCACTGGTGACCATCTGCTCCAGGTTCCTGCTTCTTCCTGCTCCGCTGTCCCTCTCCTCCTGCGGCTGTCTCATTCCCAGGTCTACACTGCCATAATATACCTCCCCTCAAAGACACTTACGCACACAGTACGTGAGTTAGTCTCACTGCGTGTTGCTAGTGGCCAGACCCCTTTTCACTCTTCAAGATTCCTCGCCTGCTTGTTTTTCAGAAATGCCCTCTTTTGGGATTCCATAAGGAAGCTCGATTCCCCTTTCCCTTTTCCATGTACCAGTTTAGCTGCCCACCTTTCTACCTGGCTTTGAGGGCCATGTTTGCTTATTCAATGGCCTGACTCATCTCTTCCCAATCACACCCTTTAGGATGCCAGACATATTGGTGAAGGCTGCCGTGTTTCAGGCCACCCTTTGCCCCTTTCCCGTTAGTGTTTGTGAGCATGCGGGAGCATCGGACTTGTTTTCCTGTGGCTGAATCACGCCACTCCTCCTCCTTCCCCTTCAGAGGCAGGAAGGGTTACAGTCAGGCGTGCTGGCTGTAAGTAAAAACAATTCTCCACTCTGTTGCAGAGCAAATACTCTGTTTGGTGTCTGTGAGAGGAGCTGTCCTTACACGTGTTAACTGAACAAGCGATTCAGGGTGTTGCACTAGATGGTGTGTGTGGGTTCGTGAGACTGTGCGTATCAGTAACAGAAGATGTGGGTTGAACAACATAATAAGTAGAGTTCTGTACACACAGGCAGCATCACCCTTGCATGGAAATGTACGTCTCATCCAAACTGGCTGCTGAATTAATTGACGAGGTTGGCCAGGCGCTCTCCCTCCCGGAGCTGCGTGAGCACACTTGTTGCAGTCCTGCCGAGCTGATTTTACTTGCTTGTGCATTTTCTGGTGGTCACTGTATCTGGAGTCCCTGGACGTCTGTGTGTGTATAGGAGTCACCCTTCTTCTCAGTCAGAGAGCTGCTTCGTGAGATTTCTCAGGAAAGGGGCCGGAGAGCTTTGTTAATGCTGAGTCTGCAGTGAGTGTGTGCTACGGCTCCTTAACCTGTGGGCGGTTTGGAAAAGGCAAGTGAAATGCGTTGAAAGTTTGTTCAGCATTTATGCCTTTGCTTGTAGAATATAAGCACAGTGCTTATTAGGAAGGTAATTAGCAGCTTCATGTCAAAAGTGGGAAAACTGAGGAATGCAGAAATATGGATTGTTAGTTAAGAAACCAAAAAGCTGTGAACTCAGTCTCATTGCCCCAGGCAAGCAAGGTCGTATCCTTGAGAATCAAACCTAACCTAGTTTTGTTGTCTCTCTGAAGTATTGAAAAGTAGTTTTAAAGACTCAGAGGCAAGCAGATTTAAGACTTCCAGTAGGCCACTTGCAGCAAGGGAAAGGAGGGCCATAATTCATGACCTTCCTCTCCCTTCCGATCGCTGCCCACCCGAAACACGCCGGAGCTCACACTTAATTCCCTGGGGCTCGTGGCCACCGGTCACTGTGATTCATCTCTGGAAACCACCACCAGTCTGATGAAGCAGATGGGAGCAAAAGGAATCGTGGTTTTCCTACTGTACTGTGTAAGCCTGCGATCCCAGCTGGAGGCTCGGCATGAAACTGATCACGGCGACGACTGAAGAATTTCATAAAAGCAAAGATAACAGGAACTTCTCATCTTGACAACAATCAAATTAGTAAAATTACAGTTCTATCAAAATAAGGCATAGATGCACTAAATGTATTGTTAGGACCCAAGTTTAGTTAATACACAGTGTGACTATAATTTCATTGTGTAAAAAACTCGATCTATTGAAAACTAGCATGTCGGTCATTATAAATATTATGGGAACAGTCAATTACCATTAATTCTGCTTTACGTCTTAGACATTGTAAAGATTTGGGGGAGATTATTTGGAAGGGCTCAAACAACAAAAAGCAGTTAAGACATACAGTTAAGTAAAAAAGGCAAACTGACTAACAGTGTATAATTGTATACAGTGGTATACAAAATGGGAGGGAATCGCGCACACACACACGTCTTGGTTTGCACAGAATATTTCTGGAAGGATGCAGAGGTAAATGCTAACATTGGTTGCCTTCACTAAGGGGAACGAGTGTGTTCCCCTTTGTGAAGACTTAGAAATACTTAGAAGAAAAAGACTTAGAAATACATAGAAGTATCAGCTGTGGGCCTCTCAGTCGTAGGCAATCTTCCATTGTTTCTTTACAGTTCCGTATTTTTAAAATTTCTACAGCAAATAGGCATTACAGTAGTTTCATTTCAAAATGAAAAGTTTCCATTGTAGGATCTAAATATTTGAGGCTCTCGTTCTGAAGTTCAACTCCGTCGGTGGTAGAGGACCCTGGAATCAGGTTCCCGGGTTCATCTGAATGATGTTCTTTTGGAACTGGGGAGAAACAGACAGTCACGTGGCACTGCCCTGCGATGCTCCAAGGGGAACCGATTGAGCCACGGGGCGTTCAGAAGCTGGCTGGAGCCGCTTTCTGCTCCCCAGCCCTCCCTTTCTGGAGTTCTTGCCCCCAAACGGTGAAGAGTCTACTGTAGATGCCCTTGAAGGGTGGGTTCCAGTTATGCAACCTTGATTCAGATGTTTCAAAAATGCCATGGTACCTGCGGAAGGTGTTACACTGATAGTTCCAAGATGGGGTGGACCCTGAAGTGCTGTGTCAAAGCTGATTCCAGAGGAATCGGGAGAAAGGTTGTACGGCCTCAGCGTGGGCTCACCTGGGTGCCAGCTGACAGATGGACATGCTGCGGAACTGCCCAAGCAGAGAGCCGACCAACGCCATCTCGGTCACGCCTTCTCTTGGGGCCGTGCGGTTGGGAAACTCAAGGTACAAACTGTAGGATGAGGGGTAGCATTGGGATGGGCGGAAATCCCTTTACGAAGTCCCTTAACAAAAATGTTCTATTCATAGAAGCCACACTGACTCTGTTTTCTTATGTCCTCTACATTTACTGGAGATATTTTTGGTATTACAGATTAATTTCAGTTTGTATTGCCATTTGGATCTTAACACCAATGCCATGAAAATGCCTTCTTCCCTCCCTTGTCCTTCCTGAGAAATAATATCGGACTGAGATTTCCTAGATCAACATTCTGTCCCCAGTTGTGCCAGTAACTTGCCGTGTGACCTCGAGCAAGTCACATTAACCTTGCTAGACCTTAGTTTTCTCAGCTGTCTGGAGATCGGACCGGTCTACCCCTAAGGTGCATTCTGGCTCTGAACGGCTATCAGTCGGCCACCCTATAAGCGTTCCTGCTTCCCTGTCTGACTCTTCTGTTTTTCTCCCTCTGACAAACAGGAGTGGCTTCCGCTGCGGGTCTCCTTTACCTGCACACGTGGGCGGCTGCCATGTCTGGCTGTGTGCTGGCCGTCTTCACCGCGTCTGTGTGGCCTCAAGCGCTTGGACAACTGGTCAGCTCCGGGACAAGCCCTGGGAAGACCATGACCACTGCCATGATGTTTTATCTTCTGGAAATATTTTTCTGTGCATGGTGCACAGCCTTTAAGTTTGTCCCCGGAGGTGTCTACGCTCGAGAAAGATCCGATGTGCTTTTGGGTGAGTATGTTTGTTCGTTTCTTCATTTAAAAGGTCTGGATTAAATAAAGTAACTGCTTGAAAATATCCTTGAGGGCTGACCAGGATTTAGCACTTTACATGACTGGGGGAAATAAATAGGATATCTTGCTTTCTTAGTAAAATACACTCTCTTAATGATAGTAAAAAAATTCTGGAAAGATGTCTAAATTGTAAGTTAAAAACAAATTTCTTAATTCATTGGTGCATTTCTGTAATATTTTTTACTACAAAGATCTTTTAAATGAATTTGTTGTCAAGAAAGTTTAATCCATTATAAAGTATAAACGATGTAACACTTGTATGATAGATATGTTAGGAAAAGATATGATTGTGATGTTCATATTGCCACGTCAGTGGTTGGCTCATAAATATACATAGGGATTTTCATTTTGGTAGGTTCCCTGAATTTTGTCTATGATTTTTATTTACCATATTTTTACCAATCGAATATACTATATATGTATCTTAGTGTGAATGATAAATTCCCAAATCACAGAATAAATATATTTTCCATTTCCAGTGATTGTAAACTCACATACCAGAATTAAAATTTCTTTCTTTTTTTTTTTTGAGACAGAGTCTCACTCTGCTGCCCGAGCTAGAGTGAGTGCCGTGGCGTCAGCCTAGCTCACAGCAACCTCCAACTCCTGGGCTCAAGCGATCCTCCTGCCTCAGCCTCCCGAGTAGCTGGGACTACAGGCATGCGCCACCATGCCCGGCTAATTTTTTCTATATATTTTTAGTTGACCAATTAATTTATTTTTATTTATAGTAGAGATGGGGTCTCACTCTTGCTCAGGCTGGTTTCGAACTCCTGACCTTGAGCGATCCTCCCGCCTCGGCCTCCCAGAGTGCTAGGATTACAGGCGTGAGCCACCACGCCCGGCCTCCACGCCTACATTTTTAGTAAGTTTTTTCTATTCCATTTACAGCTGATGTGTGTAGATAATATATAGAATGAACTAGAGGGAAACAAATACAACAGGGAAAACAAGGGATGCAAAGAAAAGAACAAAGCGAATGACTAGAAAAGACAATTAAAGGAGGTGAGAATCAGAACAATGGGTAGAAAAATTTAAAAGGAAATGGAATAAGATTCCTACTTTAAAATATGGAAGATTTTACTAGATGTAGTTAGACAACTTGGCTTCTTTCACGAAATGAAACAGTAAAACTGATAAGTTTTCATAAAGAAATAATCTGTATTTTAAGACTGGCAAAATACATGTGAATAAAGAAGAATCTAAGGAGTTTTACACACACACACACACACACACACACTCACCCCACCCCTGGCTATGAGATTTGATAATCAACAGTTAACATGTAAAAACAAGAAATTTCAAAGATAATGATTCAGAGTCAGTGGAGTCTCTTTGTCTTTGATTCAGACCAGACAATGTCTGATATTTAGCTTTCGACGTATCTTAAGAACTGTTTTAGGTGTAGTCTTGGTGAAGCCAAGAGCTTAAGGCAAGAGCAGACAAGCTTTCTCCTCTCTAATGTTCATGCTACTTTAGCACCAAAACACACCCAGCATCTATGGTCTATGGCAGGAAACCCTTCATGGTGACTTAACTTTAAACAGACAGATGGATGAATAGATGGTACTTTCTCCTACTCAGCACTGGTCAGATTTTTACAAGAAAGTACTTCCCAGTTTGGGGCTCCACATCTTAAGAGAACTCTAAAATTTGGAAAGAATTGAGAAGAGACTATGAATGTTGATGAGAGGGTTGGAAATTGGAACTTAGAAAAAAGAGTTAAAGAAATTAAAATTGCTTATCTTGGAGAAGAAAAGAAAAGTAACTTAATAACAGTCTTCTCATTTTTGAAGGTATATAATATACATGATGATTTCCAGCTGTTTTTCTTCTCCATCAAAGAGAACCAGAGGCCAAGTTCTCACTGCATACATCACATGTAAGGAAAAGCTGCTTGTGGATGGTGGCGGCGGTGTTAAAAAGATAGACTGTTAACCATTGACTTTGTCAAAACTTTTCTGGAGTTATTGAAATATTGGATGGTCTTTTGGTCTCATATTTTCTGGGGTTTGGAACATAATATTTATATTTATGCCATAGTTCTTAATGTAGCATCATGATTTATAAGTCTGTAAGAACTAAAACATATTTTAAGGGAATAAGTGTAGATAATGGTCCAAGATTCATAGATTCTACGGTCTATTTTCCGTGAATAAGTGGAGTCAAGATAGGAGATATGATTTCCATGGGGCCTCTAGCTGTAAACTTTTTAGCATGATGCTCTCTTTCTTAGAAAAACACTTCTGATAGCCAGGCATGGTGGCACATGCCTGTAGTCCCAGCTATTCAGGAGGCTGAGGCAGAAGGATTGCTTGAGCCCAGGAGTTTGAGGTTGCTGTGAGCTAGGCTGATGCCAGGGCACTCTAGCCTGGACAACAGAGTGAGACTCTGTCTAAAACAAAAAAAAAAAAAAAGGAAAAATAATGCTGATAATTGGTTTTAGATGTAAACAACTGTAACAATGTAAACAATCAGCGATGCTCTGATTTCTTAGAAAATTATTTTTGCTAATTGATGTAAGGAAAGGCAAAATCAATTGTGTAAGTGTGTGTGTATAAAATATGCAACGATACTAAAATTATATGAACACTAACAACCTCAGTTAGAATTTTTTTGGCAAAAAAAGAAAAATCCAAGACCTTTTCCTTGTCTGTAGTTTTTAAAATTCCAACTGGCTGAGTTAATTCTTCTGGCTGATTTCCAAGTAGATATGCATTTATGCAAAGATCTTTGTGCGAACCAATATGGTTTAAATATTCCTCATTTTCCCAGCCAATAAAGTAATCTTATCAATTCAATAATAATAATAAAGATGTCTATCTGCTCTCTAAGTGGCTGGTCATATTGGTTATTTGGTTACCTCAATTAAGAAATAAAACACATCTAATTCTTTGACAAATTTCTTTTTTTTTTTTTTTGTGGTGCTAGGATCATAGAAACATAGTCTCACTGTTTATCTGCATTTTAAACTCTGATACAATGCATCACATGGTTTAGATGGAATATCAATTATCACCTAAGTCTAGGAAAAGTGGGATTAAATATTGTACTTAACAAAAATAGCATTATATGGTTTTCATGATACAGTGCTTTATTTATATTCTTCTGGTTTTTATCATACAAGTGCATTATATTCTGGTTTCAGTTTCTACTCTCACCACTAGAAGTAATTCTTTATGCTGAGTAGACCTTAAAATGTTCACGTAATTCTCTGTGAGTAGGCACAGAGAGCTTTGCTTTTCAAACTTAGGCAGAAGACGAGTCATCGGCTATGGAAATGTGGTATTAATAATCTCCAGTGGAAATATACCAATACCAAAGGCTTTCAGATTAAATTATAAAAGGAAAGGTTTTGATTTTGGTCTTTCACATTTGATTGTAGGAGAAGAAATACAGTGTTTGTTTAATACAGCAGTGGCTCTACTTAGAGGGTCCCTTTTGAAAGCTGTTTAATTTGGGGGAAGAAAAAAGTGTTTTTAAACTTTATTATGAACATTTTCAAAATTCAGAAAAGCAGATGAAATGGCATAATGAACCCCCATTACCTGCCATTCGACAATTATCAACATTCTCCATCCCTGTTTTACCTACCTTTCCTTAAAAAACAACAACAACAACAAAAATCCTTCAGTGGGGCTTAAATGCATTTAAACGTCCTTTGGGAATCTGTGATTTTTTTTCAGTATCCAAAATATGAGCATCTTTATTATTTAATTTACCCACACTTTTTATACTAACATTTTGTTTCAGAATACTGGGTATACTCATTTCCTGTGACTGCTGTAAACAGTGACCACAAACTTAGGGGCTAAAAACAACACAAATTTCCTATATTATAGCTCTGGAGGTCAGGAGTCTGAAATGGGTCTCACTGGGCTAGAGACAAGGTGCCCACAGGGCTGTGTTACCTTCGGAGGCTCTAGGGAGAATCTGTTTTCTTGCCATTTCCAGCTTTTAGAGGCTTTCTGCATTCCGTTGCTCATGGCCACCTCCATCTTCAAAATTAGCAATTGTCAGTTGAGTCTTTTTCACATAGCATCACTCCAACCCTCTCTCTTCTGTCTCCCTTTTTCATTTATGAAGACCCTTCTAATTACATTGGACCCTCCTGGAAAAGCTTCCCATCTCTAGGTCAGCTGATTAGCAACCTTAATTCCATCTGCAACCACCATTTGCTTTGCCATATAACCTAACATATTCATAGGTTCTGGGCATTGGGACACAGACATTTTGGGGGGGCCATTATTTTGCCCACCACACGGAGTATATTTTACATTGATTCACAAATACACATTTAAGTCTTTCATGTGAAATATATAAAGTAGATTTAACATCATAGAGAAATACTAGAGGCATTTTGCCAAATCCTATTGGTTGGGTCTATATGTAATTCTGTGGCCTGATTATCCTTTAACTCACTGTTCAATCTGAATAAACACAGTAGTAATTATCATCCCACAGTTGGGAGAATAAAGTCAAAAACAGCAACAACACAAATGACCATGCAACAGATCATCTGCAGAGAGAACAGTTTACACAGATGGACCAGTCCTTCTACCCTGGAATCTTAACATTACGATCTACGTATTTATTTATCCCAGAGTATGTCTGTAGCTCTGTTGCCTAGGATACCTCAACCATCCGAAATGGTGGGTACTCTGTGTCTAGATTCTCAACTCTGTCTCCCACAGATTGCCCCAGGCCCCCATGCCACACTCAAACCATCATTTTCCTTCCGTTTTGTTCCCTAACACTGTGTTTGGTGGGGTGGCCTCTTAGATTTGCCTTACAGTGAAGAGGCATAGTGTGATTTCACTGTTGCCACCAGCTGTAAAGTTATAGACAGAGAGACTACAGATGTGGAGCAGATGTGCCTAACGATCATTTAAAAAATTCTATGTAGAATTCTCATAAAAAAGTGACTGCTAATAAATGTTTGTATGTTTGATGCTCACATTCTATTCTACTACTTAAACAAAATCATTAACTTATTTCTACCTTATAATCTACTTTTTATATTGTACTGAAAGCTGTTTATTACTACATTATTTCTCTTAAGATTGGGAGGATGACAGCTTTGCCCTCCCTCCAAATTCAGGATGAATTGTTTTACCTGTGTCTTTTTCTGTTCTAGATGGATTTGTTCCAAAAGGATGGGGAGACACCGTCCTTGAAAGGGGCATGTCCCATGAAGGGAGGATGAGATTTAGAATCAGGTAAAATTCCAGCCTAGGCACTTGAGCTAGGTAATTTTTGTAAGTCTACATTTCTTGTTTGCAAAATGGGGCTAACAGTATAATTCATAAGGTTGCTGTGAGAAAATGCTGGATGATTGTAGAAAGCAGCTAGCTCAGTATCTGGTGCATCAAAGGTCTGTCCCTTTCCCCTTTCAGTGGAGAAGGAGGCCATGCCACTACAGAGACACTTTTAGGTCCACATACTTCCATTTTAAAATCAAATTAGTTTTCTATTTATATGTATTATGTGAAAATGTCTGGATAGACTTTCACAAAATTTGGAAGGTATTGTTTATAAAGGTCTGTTCTAGAACTTGGGTTATGTAGCATATGACAAAAATCACTTTAGGAGATCCTGGAGAATCTCAAAGAATTAGGGAGTGATAATCCAAGAACTGAAAATATAGTTTAATAAGGGACCTCGATAAATGCCATTTAGGAAAGATCTGTCATATTTAGTAACATGCCATAAATGGAAAATAATGAGACATTGGTTTCAAATAACGAGGCATTGATCCCCAAATTGAAAACCACGAGGGTAGGTGCTTTACAAAGCAGGTGTGATTTGTGACCAAATTGCCTCTCACATGAGCACTTTGTGGATTTCTCTGGACAAAGTGCAGTTGGAACTTACTTTTTCATGAATAATGGTTACTGAGTCAAACAGCCCACGATAGCCAGTGGCGGGGGGGGGGCATTCTCTCTTCAAGTTCTCCACCATCCGTAGGTCACAGAGCCACATATGAGGTTCTTCTGCATGGGCCACAGAGCCCTTCCTCTGCTCGTAGGAAGAAATGCAGTATGCAGAGTCCAGAAGTGTGTCTTCTAGGGGAACAGGAGACACAGACACAGAAACTACCCAAGAAAAATATACTGACTAAACCAGAAGACAGAGCAGAAAACATTTTCTGATAAGACAAGAGATAATAACTTGGTGAAAATTACATACTCAATTAAATAGTTATTTCCAAGGGCCAGGAAAAGACAAGCATTATCTGTGTTGGAGGGAATGGGAGTCTCAGATTTATTAACATGGATTTGAGGGTTTAGGGTTATTTGTGTTTGTGGTAAAGAGCTCAGACAAGAAGTCTTTGTTTACTGCCTGAAGATTTAATAAGTCAATTTGTTTTCTGTCTTCTATCTCATCCACAGACAATATCTTCTTAAATAGGATACTAGATTGGTTGCATGGAGTTAAACAAATGTGGAGTAGGAAAATCATCTCATTGAAATAGATCTTGGGGTGTGAACTCTAACTCACAGGAACATTAGGAAATTTTCAGATTTCTACACAAGCAGAGGATGTAAATATTTAAGGCAAGATGTAAAGCTATGTAAACCTCTGTGTCTGGAATAAACGTTGATATTTTGTACTTATGGCAAGTCCACTAGAAGACCACCTCCCAATTCGAATCTTATCAAGTGATAGAAGAAGGAAATGGGTTGAATGAGCCAAATAAATAGTGAGTGTTACTTAGACACATACTCACGTATCAACAAAATTTAGAAACAGACGGCGGTTCTGAATTTGACTTGGCTTTAGATAAAACACAAAACGAGAAAGAATGGGAGTCATCTGTTTTAGAAAGGTAGGCTGGCTACAATTCCGTGGATAAGACAATTTCATAAGCAAAGATTTTGAAAGAATATAAGAGAGGAAATTGCAATAACAGAAAAGGAAGTGAGAAAAGCATTTCACAAGAATTTCAGAAAAACCAGGGTCAAAATTCAGTCACAATCTGGCAGCTTTCAGGAGGAGGTGGGAAGTAGCCATGGGATAGAGTGGTGGGAAGAGAGACAGGTCCAAGTCCAAGGTACCTCACAGGCTGCTGCTGAGCTGGCAAATCTTCTTTCTGAATCGAGGAAGAACAGGAACTGGGGCCCCTGGAGGAGTGCACCTGCGTAAAAATGTTTTTGATTTCTGATGCCTAAAGCTGGATTTTTCATATAACTCAAGTCAGAGAGAAGGCAGATAGAATAAAAAAAGCAGCAGTGATTAGTTTGCCTCTTATTTAAACCCTGTTATGAAAATAAAGTGTATTTGTTAGCATTTTAAACTTAGCAAAACTTTTCACAGTTATTTATCTGTAATTCCTGTGTGTCACTGATACACTCAAACAGGTTGTCAATGTGGCAGAAAGTGGGATGAGAGACGAGAGAGTGAATGTGCTTAGGCTGCGGTTCCGTGGAAATGGGGACGAGGCTGCTCACCTGGTCAGGCAGCAGGCACTTAAGGGGCCAAAGGGAGGGGCTGGGGTGATCTTTCTGGAATAACAGTGGCCATTTGTTACGTATTCATAGACCGTATCTGCTGATTAACATATGTTATCTCTTTAATCCTAGAGTGACAACGTGTAACTACCATTTCTAGTTGAGCAACAAAGGCTTAGAGGTAGTAAATAACTTACCATGTGGCCAGTAGTGGTGAAGATAGAATTTGTATTTAGTTCTGTCAGATCCAAAATAGATATTTTCCAACTATATACCCTTCCCACATTGCATTTTTTAAGTCTTGTGTATTATTGAATGTGTACTTCACCAAAATCAAGTGTAATGCAAAAATGGATTTCAGCTTAATTTGTAGAGTATCTACTGTTTCATATACCTACATCATGGCACCTTTCAATGTGTAAAAGTAATGAAGTTAAATATAAATCGTAGCCCAACATATGTTGCTATCTTGGGTCGGTTCTGCAATTCTATCACATATGGCAATAGTACCCATTCACCAAGTCTGAAGGAGGTGAACAGTATTCAGGAAAATCCAGTCGTAGGGAGTTGCCTCCTTCATTTTTAGTTTCTCTCAAAAATTATTTGCTTCTCTCTTGTAATAGGTGATGAAGTACTCCTTTTCTGCTGATTCCTGGATTGAATGTGAAATTGAAGAATTCCATGACAGAGCAAACTTTGAAAAATCAGAAACACCAAATATCTTAAAAGTCAAAGAATAAAACCTGCAGAGGCTGTTCACTGGATGTGGTTCAGCCACACGTGTTTCCGGCCGGTGGAGATTTTTCGCTCTTTCGATGAAAACTGCTTTCTATTTTTTCAGCTTTGATCGCTTTGGTGCCAGAGTGCATGTGATTTAAACTCAATGGGCACCTGCCAGCCTTTTCCTTGCATCCATCTGTGAATGGGAAAAGGTTTGGTTTTAGGCAACTCTACGCTTTATTCAAAAGACTACAGAGACTTTGAGAATGGGAGAAGGAATGACTCCATTACATATTTTTACACTTTTTTTGATTAATTTTCCATCAGAGTACTTAAAAACGCTCTCAGATGACATATGAAATGAGAACAAGAAAAGGCAACAGGACTTCGGGTAATCTGTGTGTTCTACTCACGACTAACTCTAGGATAAAGAGAAGGAGACTTGTCCTCTGCCTCTTTATCCATGTTCCCGTCAGTCCTCCCCAGGCACCTGCCTTCTTGCTGTTCAGAGATCCTACCCTCTGGCTCGGCCTCAGGAACTGCATTTCTTTTGGGTAAATGTCCCACACACCAGAATTTGATCTTCTCTGTCTTTTTGCTCTACTGACACGTAACTGTCCTGTTTTCTCAAAACCTAAAGGACTAATCTGTTCGGCTATGCAATCTGTTAAACTAATTGTGTAAAACTGTCAATGAGTGATAGAGGTTTTTGGGGGCTCCTCCTTCTAGATACAACTGGTGGTCTACTAAAACTGCAGTCCCCAAGCCCAGGTCTGTGGCCTGTTAGGGACTGGGCTGCAGAGCTCCGCTGCCTCCTTTACCCACCCCACCTTCCATGGAAAAATTGTCTTCCATGGAAAAATTGTCTTCCATGAAAAGGGGAGGGAAGGGGGCCGCCCGCACAGCAGGAGATGAGCACACGGCCAGCGAGTGAAGTTTCGTCTTCATCTGTATTTACAGCTGCTCCCATCACTCCCATAGCTTACATGGCCACCTGAGCTCCACCTGCCCCTCATCCCCACGTCCGTGAAAAAATTGTCTTCCATGAAACCCATCCCTCATGCCAAAAAGGTTGGGGACACTGTACTAAAATGTCCTAACACAAATGAATGACTCTCCAGCTAGAAGCCACCCAGTCAGCTGGAAGAGGTCTTGGCCTAGCATATGCCACAAATTCCTCATGCCTGTTACTCTGCCTGAGTATAAATTAATGGAACTATTCAGAGCCCACAAAATAATAAATAAAAAACTAAACAAGTGATTCTGAGATTAGGGTCTAGAGCTAGAGTTTGGAGGACATATTAGCCCTGAATCTAGCTAGCACGTGGGAGTGGCTGACACAGACACCTGGAAAACAAAGCACAGACTATGACTTCCTAGCATTGGGTGCAGTCTGATGACTTGACTTCCAGGATCAGTTTATTTATTTATTCATTCTTTTATTCTTTCATTTTTTTCAATTTTCTTTGAAACTATTATGGGTTAGTCATATGTGGTTAAATGCACTAACAGCTCTGTCATTTCCACAGCTGGAAAAGAAGCATCAATTTGCAACAGAGAACAAAACTGGGGATTCTGAAATAAAGACATTCTAAGTTGTTTCTTCCATGTAGGTACAAAATAATCTCATACATTTGTTCCTCTAAAACTGATATAAAAGAGAAGAAACAGAAATTTAAAAACATATATTTTTACAAACACATGTTATCTAATTACTAGCTAAATGATAGTCTTATTCTATGAAGAGCTATCACAGGTTTTAGTATAATGGTAATAATCACCATAACATTTATTGAGTATATACTACTATATATGCCAAACTAATGTAAAAATGTGATTTTTTTACACTTAATCCTCAGGAAAAAAATTCTATGAGACAAATTCATTATTACCTTCTCTCCCCAGATGAGCAAGCATATCTAGAAATGTTGGTTTCACAGTTGGAATTTAGAGCCTGAAATTGAACCCAGGCAATCTGACTCCTGCTGTCTTTTGCTGTTGCCACCTGTCTTTAACTACAGATGGTCCCAACTTACGATGGGTCAGCTTACCATTTTCTGACTTTATAATGACGTAAGTGTTATGCATACAGTAGAAACCATATTTTGAATACCCATACAACCATTCTGATTTTTACTTTCAGTACAGTATTCAGTAAATTACATGAGATATTTAACACCTTATTATAAAATAGTCTTTGTGTTAGATGATTTTGCCCAACTGTAAGCTAATGTAAGTGTTCTGAGCACATTTCAGGGAGGCTAGGCTAAGGTATGATGTTTGGTAGTTTAGGTGTATTAAATGCATTTTCAACTTATGATATTTTCAATTTATGATGGATTTATTGGGACGTAACCCCATAGTAAATAGAGGAACATCAGTATTTATTTTAAAAAATTTCAAACTCAGAGAAAAATTGGAAGAATAGTACAATGAACACACATTTACCCTTTACCTAAACTCACTGAATGTTAATATTTTGTCACGTTCTCTGTGTTTGTGTGTGTATGTGTGTGTGTGCTCACACAAAGCAATTTGAAAGTAAGTATTAGAGAAACCATATTTTTAAGAACAGTTACATTCTTCTATCAAAGGTCAGAGAGTGCATTTGGCTGTCATATTGCTTTAGTTCCTGCAATACAGAAGAGTGAGTCTACCTTTTTTCTGTCTTTTGAAACATTGATATTTTTGAAGAAACTAGGCCAGTATTCTTTGCAGAATATCATACAGTCTGGATTTCTCAGGCTGTTTCCTTGTGATTAGACTCAAGTCAGTTTTTCTCAAGAATACTACATAGGTGATGGGTTCTTCCCATTATTTCCCATCAAAAAGCACATAACGTCAACTTGCCTGGTTAAGCACATGGTCTCTCTGTTGTAAAGGTACATTTTCCCTCGTTCTTTGAGGTTCAAATTGTACCAAATTTGACCAATGGAAACTTCTAAGCCAGTTGTGTTCATTTGAAATATATTCATTAGTGTTTGAGGATTTCCTTACTTTTTTCCTCAACAATTACTTTGTACTTTTCCTACACTGACCTGGAATTATTCATTTCTCCAAAAACCTTTGGTGCCTTTTAATCAATAATAATATTTAGAAACTAAGATCTGGGCACTAGTGTGTTCCTTGATAAAAGGTTCTCGTTGTTTTTATTTGTTTTGTTTTCCTACTTATTTATTGTGGTAAAAAAGACATAACATAAAATTTACCATCTTAACCATTATTGAGTATATATATAGGGCTGTCATTATTTTTAGGCCTTTCCAGAGGAGAATATGTATGAATATAAATATAAATACAAGTATGTGCATATTACTTCTCTTACTTTCAATTATGTTTATGCTGATCTCACAGGACTTTTCCTCACTTCCCCCATTCTATATTTGTAACTTCTTTTTCCCCCAATTTAAATTTATTTATTAATTGCTTCCTTGTACACAAAATCGTTTGAGTTAGTTACCATACCAATATCATTACCAACAGAAACCTACTGAGTTCAAGATTCCTTTGCATTTCTTTTTGTTTTTAAGACTACATCTCACCAGGAATATATTGTCAGAGTACTCTGTTCAAAAGTTACTTGTATTATTTTTTTGACTTTTTATGAATTTCAGTATTCATTTTCTTCTTTTTAAATTTAACTTTATTTTCTAAACTGAAAAATGTTTACCTAGTTTGAAAGTCCTTTCCACACAACCTGTATTCTTAACCTACACTTTTCTCATTCATTCATGATGAGACTCCCATTCAGTTCTAGGTACAGAAATATAGCAGTGAGCTGGAAAGTGAAGTCTTTTACTTCTTAGGGAAGATGGGAAACAAATAAATGAATAAAGAAGATAATTTCAGTGGTTCATAAGTTCTTTGGAGAAAATTTTAAAAAGATAAGATGACAGAGGCTAATCACAGGGGCAGAGAGATCTATTTTGGACTGGGAAATTGGACACAGCCTCTCCAGGGTGATGAATGAACTGAGTCCTCAGTACAAAGAAAGGAGTCAGGCTTTTAGGCAGAGTGAGCAGCAACGCCCCAGGTGACAGCAGTGAATGATGTCAGAGCAGTGGGGGGTGAGAGCAGAGAGACTGTCCTGATGATCCCGACAGGGCCTTTGAGGCTGTGGTGAGTCCAGATTTTATTCTAAGTTATGGGAACCAGAGGAGTTTTATTAGCAGACAAATGTGAGATCTGGCTTACATTTTTCAAAGATTACTCTAGTTCCTGTGTGGGGAATGGATCACAGGTGGGCACAGTTGGAAGTGGCAGGCTCATGGTCAACAGCAGGATGTCCCCGAAGTCTGCAGGTGAGGAGATCCTGGTTTAGACTGAGGCAGTCACAGGAGAGGTGGGTCAGAAGTAAGTAGGTCTAAGATATGTTTACCAAAAGACATCCCCCCAAAAATATGATTTTTACAATTTAATCAGAATCTTCTAGTAAAAATGATTTTTTCTTCTGTATTAAGATTCATAAGAGACAAATTTTTAAAAATTTTCTGACTTTGAAATAATCTCAAATTTACAGAAAAATTACAAGTGTAATACAAAGAACTCTTTTTTTTTTTTTTTGCACAGTTTGGTAATATGTTGCACAGTTTGGTAATAAGATGCTTTGTCACACCCAAAACCTTACAGTGTATTTCCTACCAACAAAAGCATTCCCTTATGTAACTGTAAGATAAGCATCAAAATTAGGAAACTAAAATTGCCTTACTACTATGCTTTGTTTCTCAGATACCATTCAAGCTTTGCCAATTGTCGAATAATGTTCTGTATCAAGAATCCAAGTCAGAATCACATGTTGCATTTAGTTTTCATGTTTCCGTACATGATCTCAAATCAGGACACTTCTTTGGTGTTTCCTTGACTGCATGACCTAGACACTTGATGATGACAGGTCAATTATTTTGTAAAGTGTCCTTCAATATAGATTTGTCTGGTGTTTTCTTGTGATTAAGTTTTTATTTTGTGCATCTTTGGCAGTAATATCATGGAAGGCATGCTGTGTTCTTCTTATTGCATTCCATCAAGTGGTGAATGATCTTTGTTTATCTCATTTCTGATGCTGTTCGCTTTAATCCCTTAAAGTGTCTGCCAGCCTTCTTTACCCTAAATTACTGCTTTCCCGTTTGCAACTAATCTGTGTTTTGTTGGGAGGTACTTTGAAATCATATTAATATAAATATTTTGTTCCATATCAAACTCTCTACTTATTAATTTCTACATTTATGTTAATACAAACTCATGGGCTCCCATATAACCCACTACTATCATTTAGGTTAATACTAAATTATTCTAGATTTGGTCAGTAAGAGCTAGCTTCTGTGTCCTTTGACATGTCTTCATCTTTCTTTGAGTACCTTCTCACTTTCTGGTGCAAAAAGATATTTGAAGCTCATCTTGTATTCATATTTTCACAGCTCCAGCCCCCAAATCAGCCACTGCTGAAAGGAACCTTAGTTCCTTTAGTTGGAGAAAGATAGTTAGAAGTCAAGATCTAAGTGCTGGTTTGTTCACTGTTGTTGGGATATCCTCCCACTCAATGGACAAAGCTAAAGAATATATGTACTCACACATATACGAACATTACATCTATCTATCTATCTATCTATCTATCTATCTATCTATCTATCATCTATCTGGAAAACCACCTGTTTTCTAGATACCGCCAATTCCATTCCTACACTACAGGGTTCAGTCTAGCTTTTCTCCCTTTCTATATTTTCAACCTCCTTCTCCGAAAGTGAGAAATCTGGCTCCAATAATCTTTAATACAGTAATTGATTTTTGCACTTTCCCTGTCTGTAACTGATCTGCTGTCCCCTACACCATGCAGATAATCTTCTCAACCCACGTGAATTCCAACATCTTGCTCCTGGCATCTCCTAACCTACTTCCTCCCTCCCTCCCCCACCTGCCTGGTGGGTGCCCTTCTCCTCACTTGTTTGGACTCCAGTGTCCTATAACAGGTGATCCCTTTGTGGACACAAACTCAGACTTTGGAACTCCAGACCGAATCACCGCTGCAATATCCCCACTGCTACTCCAGCTGTGGCCACCGCTTCCACCTTGCTCAGGCTCCAACACTGTATGACAGTCATTCCCACCCTGCAAACTGTGGCACTCTCCTCACCTTTACCCCAGATTGGGCAAACCCCTGCATGGACGTCCTTCGGACTCAGCTTAGCCTTCAATACCTGACTCTGGGCTGTCATTCCTCATGAGAGTGCTCTGCTCACACTACTCAGGCTGGAACACCCCATGGAGGGCTCCCCACTTGCACAGGTGCCCCTCGTCCCACCCAGGCTCCAACACCCGCTGTGGCTGGCTGTTTTGTCCTCCTGGCCACCTCGGGTTTCAGCACCCTGCTCTGGGCCATCGTGGCTGACTCCTCCCCAGAACATGTGAATCCTTTGCTCAGCCTCACCTCATAGCACTCAGACAGCATCGTTCAGGAAGGGAAGAGAAAGGGAGAAGAAAGGAAAGGGGAAGATGAAGAGGAAAGAGAAGAGTGAGAGAACTTTCATAAAACATATTCTGAGGCTAGATAAAATCCCATAGAGAAAGGCAGTCTGAAAAATCACATTATAAAACAACCAAATTGAGTTCACAATACTTTCCAGGCCAACAACATAAAATAAAATTTACAAAACTGAAAAGTACCATGATTTAACTGAGAAAAACCCCTAAAATTTGTTTAAAATATGAGAGAGAAATCATACTACTTGCTTACTACTTACAACCGAACTTTAAAGAGATTTTTATAGTTTTTAAAATAACATTTGCAAAATCTTTCAAAACAGTGAATATTAAACATTGACCATCTTTATTTTCCAAATAATGTGTTATAACGATTTTAAGAAAAAGTAGGAACACTTTTGGAATGCTTGCATTTTTTTCCAGAGGAAATCTTGGAGGAAAATAAATAATAGCCTGATATAAAAAATCTAAGTAGTTTGGGCACTGTTGTGAAGAAAAACACCAACAGCTATTATTTTTATTACCAATAAAATGAAATTTCATTTTTAAAATTAGAATTTTTCTCCCTCTTTCCATCAATGTAAACAGCACTGTTTTCCTTGCTGTATGCTTTGTATTGGTACAAAGCCATTTATAATGGCAGAAAGTGTCATTTCCAAATGTCCCAACAATTCCAAACACAAGCATAACAAGGTATATTTAAGAAAAGAACTTCTACCTATATTCCAGAGTTTTCTCCCATTCAATGCAATAATAAAGATTTGGAAAATGACTAAGGTATGACAGTGTAAACAGGAGAAAAATTCATAATTTGAAGTTTATTTATACGTTGGCATAGAAAAGAGTTATAGTTATTACTTGGAAAATTCTTGTTAGTAATTAAAGTCATATTCTTCAGGTCTTTTAGGTTCTGAAATTGAAAAAGACTCATTATACAAACAACATTATCATAAATTTCACGAGATTCTTATTTCAGATCTATGTAAGCAATATGAGTGGAGAATGTAAGAAGTGATTTGAATAATTTAATTTAAAATACATCTGCCTCAGTTGTTTGCTATTTATTTAGAATACATTTAGGATCTTGGATAATTAGTTTAACCATCTTCTTCATTTTGGTAGCATTAAGAATAACCCTGTTCTTCCAGGTAAGCCTTATAGGGCCTTAAAAATATGCAGGTGCCTCTGAGCTTATGGGCAAAATGCTCCATGGCCTAAAGTGGACCAGTCTTTCTTCTAGATGCTTGCCAGATGGTAAGTTAGCAACCCGGCATAATCCCTCTTAAGGTATTAGCTCAGAGATGGGAAGTTTTAATATAACATCAGAGAGAGGGACAATAAGTTAGGGTAGAAGTTGATCTTTGAATGACCTAGAAAAAAGCCTGAGATGGGGATCCTTGTGCAAGAGATGTAGGAAGGTCGTGCTCCCAGGAGACATCTGCAAGGGAGTGAAGGAAGAAGGATAAGGAAGAGGGAAGCTAAGCAACGATGTGGTTTCAGGTTTAGTCTCACCCTGGTCCTGAGAGGAGCTCTAAAGAGTAAACGGCATTCCACAATTTGTTCTACCTTGAGGCAAGGGGGCAAGGCTATGGTGTCCCTGTAGCATTTAGTGGTTGGCTCTGGGATGTCCAGGGTATGGGGCTATAACTCTCCAGTACCTCTCTGGAGGATACTCCCATCATACAAGGGCAAATCATAGAGAAGGTTGCAAATGTGACCCACCAGGGACAGCATCACAACAACTGGTGAAAAGGACATGAGGCAGCTGAATGGGTCATTAGCAGAACCTACTGCTGTCTGCCCTTTGTGTTGCTCCATGTGTTTCTCAATCCAACCCATTGCAACCTCTCAACAGTTCTGGATTTCTAGGAAAACTTCCAAGAAGGGTGTGTGTGGAACGGGTTATGGTCCCCCCTGCTACAATTGGTCCTGGGACAATAACAGATTTTCATCACCCCATTCTTGATTTCTTTTGCCCACAGTCTGCTGGTGACTTGCTTGAGAGAGGGGAAGTCTCACTATAGTATCAGGGGGAGGGACAATAATTTGGGTTAGCAGATTGTCTTAGGACAACCTAGGAAAAGTGCCTGAGATGAGGATCCTTACACAGGAGAAATCTGTAGAAGATCCAGAACCTCCTACTTGAGGGTCTTGAGCCTCTGATGAGCATACCCATATCAGGTCATGGTCATGGTGTCTGGCCAAAGAAAAATAGGTCCTAAGAGTACCAAAACATGACCCAGGGGGCCATTAAAGTGCTGCAGGTATTCCTGACTGCCCCATGAGGTAGCAGCAGCCCTGTCTCCTCACAATGATCAGGGCCAAGTTCCCCTGCAGTGTGGGAACTCTGTTCTTTGCCTACTGATCTTCTGGCACAAGAAGTGACCGGGTGGCAGCCAGAGCTTTAGGTTCAGTGTGGGTCTTCCCATGTCCCCCTGGTGGAAGCATTTCTCCTCCAGGAACCAGACACTAAAATCACTCAAGTCGATCACCGGGAATGATAGTAAGCGGGGTCATTCCTACTTCTGCCCATTGGGCACTAGACCCATATAATCTAGCTTTTGGGGGCATGGAACCAATGAAATAGCTGTTGATTAAAATTCTCTACTTCTTCCTAAAGGATAGCTCCTTATCTTCAAATAGCGTCATCTTCAAGCTGGTGCCTCTGCTGTGTTTTTAAGGTCATTCTATTACTTTGTCATGCCAGTAGCTCCTGGATTCTGTGGTCATGTGCCTATTGTTGCACCCCTTTTGCTGTAAAGTGAGGCTCTTGATCCAAAGTAATGTTATGCAGGATACTAAGTCAGTGAGGCCAGCTGAGGCACTGTGGGCTATAAAAGCAAACTCATCCCTGGAAGACACATCAGTTCTGATCAGGATGAATGATTGCTCCTTTCAGGATACAGGGATCCATATTAGAATGTGTTTCTGCCGGTTTTGCCTTGGGAAGGAGGCACTTCCAAAGAAAGTGGCTTCAATATCCAAGGACAATGCTCTGGAAAAAGTTTCAGTGTGAGCTGTTACCAGTAGCACCTGCAGCATCCAGTAAAAGGGATTTCCGAGCATCTGGGCATTTAAGTCCTTCGTATCATCCCAGGAAAAACAGAAATAATATTCTCAGATGGCTTAGAGGCCAGCCTGGTAAAGTAATTGAGTGAAGCATGCCAAGTGGGAGCTGCGGCCAACTTGAGAGCTGCCGCCCAGCCTAAAAGGGAAGTACCAATTTATTATTGCCAACGTTGTCAGATCTTACCGTTTCTCACGAGAATCTGATGATCTAGATTTGTTTTCATGAAGAATCTCTCAATTTTTAAAATGTTGACATTATATCATCAGTTTTTCTAACAGGAAACAGATGAAATTCCCAAACTGAGATAGATGAAGGAGGGAGGATGGTGGAGACCAGATCTGGAGAAGCAAATGGAATATATCCAGCACAATGACCAATTCAGAGATGCTCTGGGCCAATAGTGTGCAGGCATTAGATTAGTTTACTTGGACTGCCACAACAAAATACTTGGTGGCTTGAACAACAGAAATTTATTTTCCTACAGTTCTGAAGGCTGGAAGTCCAAGATCAGGGTGCCAGCATGGTCAGTTTCTGGTGAGAATGCTTTTCCTGGCTTGCAGACAGCTGCCTTATTGATGTTTCCTCTTATGGCCTTCATTTATTGCACGGAGAGAGAGAAAGAAAGAGAGAGCATTCTTTGGCATCTCTTCTTATAAGGACTCTAATCCTGTCAGATCAGCGCCTCACCATTAAGACTTCATTTCATCTTATTATAATACTTCCTTAGAGCCCCCATCTCCAAATATAGCCACAGTGAAGGTAAAGCCTTCAACATATGAATTCTGGGAGAACACAAACATTCAGTCCATAACAGTCATCGAATGAAAAAACTTAGATAAAACAAAACAAATGAAACCTGTCCTCCAGCTAGCAGTAAAACACCAGGGTTGGACCTCTGATACAAACAGCAACTAACTGTCCACATTTGGCCTTACATAAATGTGCTGCATCAGTTAGCTGTATTTGGATCACAATATTTGATTTACTGTTTAATTGATTACCCTAAGTTTTCACCTGTAAAAAGAAATAATAAGAAATCAGGGGAAATTATAGAACTGGAAAATATGTTGCTGAGCTTTTCACTTGAGATGATTTGTCTGGTTCAACAAATATTGACCTAGTAATTTTCTTATTCTTCTTGACTTCAAACTGAGCTCTGCATTCAAAAGCAGTATGCAGAGGAGCAGAAAACTAAAAACAAAGTAGAATAGAGAATAGAAATCAGGCATGCTGTCACTGTCAGTGTCAGAGTAAATTCTGGTGTCCCAGCTGATGTATTTTAATCGAGCTTTCAATCAGAAACCAGAAAGGGGCCCAGTGAGCTTAGTCTTTGTTCCTCTAGCAATTGAAAGTAATTGCTCTATGTCTATATTAATATCACAGTGTGGTTCACAAACAACTCCAGTATCACCTGGGAACTTCTTAAAAATGCAAAATCTTGGGCCCTGCCCCAGACTCACTGAACCAGACACCCTGGAGATGGATACAACAATCTGTTTTACCAAACCATCCAGGTGATTCTGGTGCGTACTACAGTTTGAGAACCATTGCTGTATATTAACAAGTTGATAGAAAGAGAAGAGCCCAGGAGGAGAAGGGGGAGGAACTGACCTTTTACTGAACTTCTACAATGTCCCAGGCACTTTGTCAGGAGACCCAGTGGTAGCATCTGAGTATGAACCCAAGTCTATCCAACTCCAAAGACCATGTGTTTATTCCATCTAGTCAAATCCTCTCCTTAAAATATGTATTCAGTATCTCTGTTGGGCCAAGTACTCTGAATATGTTATCACATTTAATCTTCACAAGGATATTGAGAAGTAGGCTGTACGATTTCTATTTTGCAGATGAAGAAAATCAGACGTACAGACGTTACATCACTTTCTCAAGTGGCATAGGCAGTAAGTGGCATAGCTGGGATTTGCACTCAATTTGACACAATGCCCATGTTCTCACCTTGCCTTCCTACCCCAAGCTGTTTCCTTAATTTTTAAAATCTTCTACCTCTGGCTGCCATTGCCTACCTACTGCTAATCTGTTTTCCATGTTAGAGGATCTGATGATCTTTCTCAACTGGCGTCCTTCATCTGAACCGCAGAACACAGGAAATGATTTGAATGACTATTCTCCCAATTCTCCCAAGGATGGTACTTAACTAGTGCCAGGATAAGTGCGTGGTGGGGTAGCTAATTCATCACACACGGTGGAAGCCTTGGGCATTAGGGCTCTCTTCTCTCACAGAACCCCTGTGGAGAAAGCCTAGAAGATGTGGGAAACCCTTCTTATTAACCCATTTGGCAATTCGCTTTGCTCTCTTCTTTCCAAGTTCCTCTGTGAATATCTTCCTTCAGTACTAAATTTGCCAAGAGAAAGCATGGTGTGATTGAGAGGATGCTGAGCTGGGGGGCAGGAGTTTTAGACAAAACACCTGTGTGAGGTAGACGTGCCTCACTCGATAATTCATTTTCAGTACTTGGCTTCTTTTCTTCCCAGGGAAAGTGTGGTCTGGATTAATGAGTGTCTAGGGCCACTCTGTCCAGCTCTAGCATTCTACTGTTTACAAAAAGAAATTAAGCACTACTATCAAATCACTCTTCTTTGTTCCAATGAGGACAAAAGAAACTGAAGAAGGGAATATACGTGTCTCATTATTTTGCATATGTATATCATTATTGGGGACGTTTTGAATATTACTCCATGTGGGTTTTCTTCCTATAGTCACAATTATTTCTTTAGATACATTTTTGGAAGGATCTCTCTTCACAGAGTATTTTCACTTAGGATTCACATTAGGATAAGGGTGAGGATTATGATTACCCTAACAGTTCTTAAGAAGTCTTTGTGGTGTTCTGAATCTAACCTATTTGTGGCATTTAATTTGGTTCAGTTCAGTTCAATTCAACCAATTTTACTGTGCAGTATTTTACCATGAGCACACCCAGTAAGCATTACATTAACTAGAAAGCTAGCTGGAAATTCTTTTCTGGTGGAAAAGGTTAGTGCCATGAGAGACTAGTTCTGCTAATTAATGCTTTTAGAGATTACGGTGTAATGTTTCTTAGTGGGACATTTCATTTTGGAGGGTACAGTCGATTTTTATGGTTATCTTGAGCAATATACATGATATAAAGCTTTTCATATATCTAAAGCTTTAAATTAGAAATCATGTGGGGTTGGCTTTTTAAAAATATTTCTTCCAGAAAGAGAATAGTAAAAAACTATTGCCTTTTGTAATCATTCATCATCTATCAGTCTACATACATCCATTAAATAAAAAAAAATCTTTATAAAGAAAATCTAAAAGCAAAAGAATCTCAAACCAAACTTAGACAAGTACTGCATATTTTTATAGAAAATTAGGTTAGTCAAAATAAGATTTAGAGAATATTCCAAATCTCTATCAACTAAATTGTTTGTAGGTTCATTAGAGGAGGATTTAAATGACCAAAGGGAGGAGCAGGGAAGAAAGAATCTCCTAACACTTAACTGCTTGCAGCTGCTATCTTAGCATCCAGCCAATAAAGGTTTATAAACAGTGCATTCTTTGTTTCATACTGAGGTCCCTTAGTATACAGAAAAGAGGCTGAAATTCAACATGGTTACTTTCAGCCTTGGACAACTGGGACCAAATTTACAGTTTATGGAAAACAAAGAATGGGAAAGTAGCAGTATGAGAAAAAATTGGTATCAAGAATTAAATGGAGTGATCTCTCATAACCATCCTTGGCTAACCAACTATAATATTTACATGCTAATAAATACTTCTGCTAAAGCATTTAATCTGTAAAGATACTAGGTCAATAAAAGTATAAGATTTTTGCCAATGTTGCAAATGTACAAATTTGCCAAAATTGTCTAAAACTCTTGCAAATAAAATTAGCATTTCTTCTCTTTTTAAGAATTGGGAGCCAACAAGCTACAGACGTGAATAAGCAACTATGAGAGTTAGACCATAAGGCAAGAATACTAAGTATATGTATGTCATATGTATATAGAGTGTTCTATTATGATTAAGTAAAATTAACAAAGTTTATCTGGTATGCTGAAAATTAAACATAACATAATTGGGCTAAGTTAAAGGAAGACATAAATAATTATCTGTTAGCATTAATTACCAGTTTTGGGTATTACTATTGTTTTACATATCTATTGAAAATTTTGACTTCTATTCTTTCATCCATTCATTGATTCATCCAATCAGTGTTCATTACATACTTACCATGTGCCAAGCACCATGTGAGTCAATGAAAATACAAGTAATAGTACAGTTAAGATCCCTGACTTTTGTATCTCAGTAGGGGTAAAAATAAACCCCAGGCAATTAGGTAAAACTAATGACTTTAAAACTGGGACTCAAAGGATAAGGAGTTGGCCATATGACTCCTTCCAGGAAACCAGGCATTACGGTGGCTGGTGAGACTGGTGAGGTGAGAAGGGAGACACAGTGAGAGAGGTAGGTGGGGCCAGGTGATGGGGGACTTGATATGATAAGGGAAAAGTTCAGAATTTAACACAATGGAAAGCCACTGAAAGGTTTTTAATTGAGAGAGAAACATGAGGTGACCTTTGTGTTTTGTTTTAATTTGAGATGGGGTCTCACTATGTTGCCCAGGCTGGTTTCAAACTCTTGGACTCAAGCAGTCCTCCCACCTTGGTCTCTCAAGTAGCTGGTACTACAGGCAAGTGCCTCCACACCTGGCTAAGATAATCTTTGTTTAAAAATAATCACTGCTACAGTTTGAATTTGTCTCCCAAATTTCACATATTAGAAACTTGATCCCAGTGTGGTGATGTTGGGAGGTGGGGCCTAGTGGGAGGTGTTTGGGTCATGGAGGCACCCATGCATGGATTAATGCCATTTATCATAGGAGTGGGTTCCTTATAAAAGGACAAACTCGGCCCCCTATTGTCCTCTCTCACCCTCTCTTTGCCCTCGCCTTCCACCGTAAGAAGATGCAGCAAGAAAGCCCTCACCAGATGCCAATTCCTTTATCTCAGCCTTCCCAGCCTGTAGAAGTGTGAGAAAATAAATCTCTGCTCTTTTTAAATTAGCCAGTCTCAGGTGTTCTGTTATAATAGCACAAAACAGGCTAAGACAATCCATCTGGCAACTACATGGAGAATGCATTTGAGGGGACCTTTAATGGAAGAAATAGGGATACAGACTAGGGGACTATTTTAGTAATCCAAGTAGAAAACAATGAACAAAGTATATTTTGTAGGTAGAACTATCAATGCTGTCCCAGGATGATTCCCATATTTCTGACTTTAGTATTTGGATAGAAAATTATGGTTCCCTACAAGATAAGGACTATTGGGAGGAGTTTAGGATTATGGGAGTGACCGTGGGCATAAGGAGAATGTCAAGAGTCCCATTTTGGGTGAGTTATCCAACTGGAGATGAAAACAGGCTGTTATATGTTCAAGTTTGAAGCTCAGAATCAAAGTCTCCTCACTGATCTCCAAAATTTAAGTTCTCTGCCCCACTCATGTGCCCTACCAGCCAATCAGTTTCTTATTTCAACCATGCCCCCAAGTTTCTGGAACTTGAGCCCTATGGTGGTAGATTACTTGGGCAGGAGGAGGCCATGCTCATTTTTGCTTTTATCTTTTTGAGCCAACGAAAACTAAAGCTTAGAAACAGAGCATCACACACTGTGAGTGAGAGTCAGTTAAACAGCAACCCCCTAGAAAAACAGCAAACACAAATGTTGCCAGGGAGCCGCAGGAGAGGCCATTTTAGGGAATATTTCTGCCTTGAAGTTGTTCCTCCCCACCTTGGGTTAGAGGGGTCTGTAAAACTCCTCCCAGCACATCAGAGAAGATAAAGAAAGCATTTTTACGGACGAGAAGAATGTGATGCCTTCAGCTTTTGAAAGGACATGTGAAGGCACAAATGGGTTGAGAGTGAGCTTAGTTCTCATAGAAACACAGTCAATGAAAACTGTGTGTGTTTATGTCTGAAATTTGAACAATTGTTTCCAGACTGAGAATTCATGTCTGTAACATGTCCACTGTTGGACAGGAATGTCATTATTCTTCCATGGATTAGCATTGGGTATGGATGAAACCAACAGATGGCACTGAACTGCGGTGACCTTGGAAGAAGATGGCCTGAAGAGGGCTCAACACAGCCACACTGCCTTGACCACACCCTGCTAAGTGTTTCATCAGTATCTCAGAGAGGAGGCAGAGCCCTTGAACTCCAGAAATGGTGGGAAAAGACTTATATTACAGTAAGTCAATAGACCATCAAGGATGGTGAGGAGGGAGGAAAAGCAGAAAAGGGAGGCTGAAGATGCACAGGACAGACTTCAGAACCAGCTTCACAATTTTACTTCTTAAATAGTACTTGTATGTGGTTGTTTTGTGTGTCATTTCTCATTCCAGCTCTTTGGATATATCAATATTTCCAAATTTGGGGTAATATCCCCCACATTTTTCTTTCTCCCCCATGTAATCTGTCCCTTAAATCTTCCAAGATCAAGCAATCCTAGAGAAACTACATGATTAAATACTTGACTTTGTGAAAAAATATAATTTATTACTATAATTAGATGTCTATAATTTAGACAGTCATGCTAATGACATAACTTGCTGATACTGATGACCTGGCTGAAGCCTCTTCTCTCCAAGTTCTTGCAGCCACCATCATGGCAGGGCAGTGGGTAGGAAATCCATGCCTGGCTGTTCAGGGTGTCCTGTTTAAGGGCCTTTATGACTGGGCTTTGGCTTCAGCTCATGGGTTGGTAGGATGTTGGAGGTATTAAGCTACCCGTGGGGCTCTTTCTCAATTTTATTCCCTGAAACAGGAATCAAAAATACATATACTGGAGAATGAGGATATGCTGGAGTCTAAGGCTAAAGTGTGATAACCTGAGTGAATAAACCAAAGCAAACCAAGTGAATGAAATATTATGTTCTTCGCTCCATAGAAAGGAAAGGGCTGCCAAGACCAGCATTGGAAGCTGGATCAGGGCACCACTGAAAACAGTGATGCGCTGGCATGAGATCATGTACTTAACAAAAGAAAGCTTTTCTTGAATCAAAAGTGGAGAGTGATGTCAACTATTTGTGTTATCTAGCTACATGGCTTCAAGTTGAGCTTTTTTTCCCTGAAATCTTTTCCAAATCCTTTTGAATTAAATTTTATTATGTTAACAAATGCTCTAACCATAAGCCAGTTTAGTAAAACAATTTAATTAGGCCATTAGGACAAAAACAAACAAATAAAAAACATGCTGATCTTTTCATTAACTACATAATTTTGTTGACATTCCTCTTCGTTTTAGAAGACTGTGAGTAATTGATAACGTTGATCAAGTCTATACTGAATAAAGGGAAAGAGAAGGAAAAATGTTTTATGAAGATAAGCATTGTTGATAGTTTAATTAGTTGTGTGTCTATGCTATCTAAATGCATTGATCATGGACTAGTTTTGTACTATGTTTTGTGATATCTGTGAGTGTTTGTGTATGTATGTATGTGTGTCTCTATCCAAGCTTCCATCCATCAATCCATCCATCTTTCTCTATTATCTATATTTTTGAGTTAAAGTTCTTATGTTCTTTCTGTATTTGTCGAAAATATAAAAAAGGAAATGCCCTAAAAATATATATACTTTTTTATATGTAAGTATTTTGTTGTGTCTTGTTTTTTCTTTTATAGCTCAAAAAGCATGTAGGTGGAGGATTTGGCATTATCCTAAATGAATCATATCTTTAGAATCAACATTGGTTTGGGATGAAAATGACTTTGGGGGATTATTCTCATTTTTACATGTTGAACCTACTCTTCTAGAAGCTCCGGGCTGATTTCCAACTTAGCCACTGACTCATTCAGCCATATTTTCCCCCACAGGATGTGAGGAGGTGGTATGTCTAGGGACCATAAACACCCCTAAGGCATCACCCCCACCTAACCCTAGGGCATAGGTGGAGTTTATGAACGACAGGGAGGGCCAAGATCAGCCCTTGTGTTTCTTTTTCTTTTTTTTTTTTTTGAGACAGAGTCTCACTCTGTTGCCTGGGCTAGCATGAGTGCCGTGGCATCAGCCTAGCTCACAGCAACCTCAAACTCCTGGGCTCAAGCAATGCTTCTGCCTCAGCCTCCCGAGTAGCTGGGACTACAGGCATGCACCACCATGCCCGGCTAATTTTTTATATATATATATCTTTAGTTGGCCAATTAATTTCTTTCTATTTATAGTAGAGACGGGGTCTTGCTCTTGCTCAGGCTGGTTTCGAACTCCTGACTTTGAGCGATCCGCCTGCCTCGGCCTCCCAGAGTGCTAGGATTTACAGGCGTGAGCCACCACGCCTGGCCAGCCCTTGTGTTTCTGCTGTTCTCTCCAGAGGCCTGAACAATAAGCCACAGGAAAGATGGGCATAGTCACTTTCTTTTCTACACAGTTGTATGGTCTGCTGCTAAATGTTCTGTCCTTCTGCCTGCAGTTGAGTCCATTTGTTCACTCTTTCTAAAATGAGGGTATTTCTAAACTATTATATGTAGTGAAAAGTATGTTGGAATCAGGTAAACATTTAGGTTTAGTTTACAGTCCTTGGAACAAGTAAAAGCCTCAACTGAAGATAGTCTGTAAAAGCTCTATATTATGACTTTTTAGGGTGATCCTTATGGGCTGAATTGTGTCCCTCAAAAGTTTATGTGTTAAATTCCTAACCCCTGGTACCTCAGAGTATGACTATATTTGGAGATAGGACCTTTAAAGAGGCAATTAAGGGTAAATGAGGTCATATGGTGGTCCCTAATCAAATCTGATAGTGTGCTTATTATAAGAAGAGGAAATTTGGACACATACAAAAAAACCACCAGGAATGCATGCGTGTAGAGAAAAGATCACGTGAGGACACAGTGAGAGGGTGGCCGTCTGCAAGCCAAGGAGGGAGGCCTCAGGGGAAGTTAAATCTGCCAACACCTTGATCTGGACTCCAGCCTCCAGAACTGTGAGAATATCATTTCTGTTGTTTAAGATACCCCATCTGTATTTTGTAATGGCAGTTTCAGCAAACTCATACAGTAGTGTAGTAGGAAAAGCTCAGCTTTGAAGTACAGTCATGTGTCGCTTAACAATACTGATGCATTCTGAGAAATGTGTGTCATTAGGTGATTTCATCATTGTGCAGACGTTGTAGTGTGTCCTCACACAAACCTGGATGGTATAGCCTATTACACACTTAGGCTATCCTATTGCTTCTAGGCCACAAACTTATATTGCATGTTACTGTACTGAATTAACTGTAGGACAATGATAAATATTTGTTGAACTATATCAAAACATTAGAAAGGTATAGTAATATAGTATAAAAGATTTAAAAAATGGAATGCCTGGTTAGGGTAGATCCATTATAATCTTACGGGACCACTGTTGTTTTTTTAGTCCATCATTGACTCAAATGTCGTTATACAGTGTATGACTGCACAAATCTGGTACAACTTTCAGTGCTATGGTGATCTTGGGGAAGTTGTTTAAACTCTTTGAACACCAGTTTCCTCATTTGTAAATTGGGGATAGCAATAACTACCTATAAAGGTTATCTTGAGGATCAAATGGATGTGTGTGAACTGTCTGACATAAAGTAGGTACTCAAGAAGTATTGTAGAGGTTGTTCTCTACTTGGGGAAAGGCATGGATTTTTCAGTCAATCAGACTTAGGTTTGAATGCAAGTTCTGCCTCTTAGCTAGGCAAACTTGGGCACGTTACGTAAAATCTCCAACCCACAGACCCTACATATAAAACACTTGGAATATATTAGGTGCTCAATCTGTTTGTTCTCCTTGAAGATTCTATTTCTAGATGCAGTTCCAATTCTTTCTGATTGTCAAGGTAACATACATAGTGTATTTGCTAGGGAGAGGTGAGAGTCTAATGGGAAGGATAGGACTGTGATTGCAATATTTATAATACTTACATTTGGATCCCTCACCCTTACTCACTGCATGATGAGTAAATGGAATGGCTTTTCTGAAGGAAGAGCAACAGACTAAGAAGTCAGAGAGAAAGATTTACCACTAGGCTGAGGCAGTGGCTATTAATAATCCAGGCCTAGAAGTGGCCATGTGAAATCTTGTCACCAAATTCTTGATTCTAAGTGAATGTAGGGCTAAAATAAGCAAAAATCTAGTTACATAAATTATATGTACTCCTTTCCCAAAAAAAGGATAAAAATCACCATTAATTCCATCACCAAGAGATAATCACCATTAATTGGCTACAACTTTCCAGATATCTGTAGCTTTCTGTGTGTATATATTTATATTTATATAAAAAGTATTTATATGACCGTTTTATGCACAGTATTTGATAACTGCTTTTTTCCCTTAATAATAGTTTATAAACCAATTTGCATATCATTAAATAGTCCATTCAACATTATTTTAAATGGCTGAAAGGTACTATATTGTTAGAATATACCAGAATTTTAAAAAAAATCCTTTTGGTTGAACATTTAGGTCCAACAAACTTTGTTTTTGTTTTTTTTTTGAGACAGAGTCTCGCTCTGTTGCCCAGGCTAGAGTGCCATGGCATCAGCCTAGCTCACAGTAACCTCAAACTCCTGGGCTCAAGCAATCCTTCTGCCTCAGCCTCCCAAGTAGCTGGGACTACAGGCATGCGCCACCATGCCCGGCTAATTTTTTCTATATATTTTTAGTTGGCCAATTAAT
>CAUYRT010027605.1:0-22382 GCA_963574885.1 Lepilemur ruficaudatus | reverse complement strand
CGGGCTGGAGTGCCACGGCGTCAGCCTAGCTCACAGCAACCGCAAACTCCTGGGCTCAAGCAATCCTTCTGCCTCAGCCTCCCGAGTAGCTGGGACTACAGGCATGTGCCACCATGCCCGGCTAATTTTTTCTATATATTTCTTAGTTGGCCAATTAATTTCTTTCTATTTATAGTAGAGACGAGGTCTCGCTATTGCTCAGGCTGGTTTTGAACTCCTGACCTTGAGCGATCCTCCCGCCTCAGCCTCCCAGAGTGCTAGGGTTACAGGCGTGAGCCACTGCGCCCAGCCAACTTTGTCACGTTTTTATCTTCCTTGCTTACCTTGTAGCATAAATTTTCTCTTCTGTGAACTTTACTTTATAAAAACTAATTCCTTACTACGAAATTGGGTTTTCTGTTCTTATTAAAGAAATATTAAAATAATCTGGTTTGCTTCTGTGCTGTACTTTTAGGTGGAAATTGAAATATTTAGAAAGATTACTGAAAGGCTTTCTTACTAGTTATAATCACAGTATTATTTAACTTTTATGAAGTGCCAGGAAGATTTTGAATATGGGGAAGTACCAAAAAAAGGGATACCATGACCCTGGGATTTATATTCTGAAAATAGGAAATAAACAAGTACATACAAATTAACCATAAAACCATATAGTATGTATTTCCTTCAATAAGTATTTATATTGTTTAATTATAGTAATCATAATGTCTGTAGCCAGAAAATGTCTGTAGCATATCTTGCATTATCAATAAAGAATCTGGGATGGAGTTATATACCATGAGCCATGACTGGCTACTGTGACACTGTCAAGGCAATGTCATAGAGAACAGCATTGTCCATTAGAAATATGTGAGCCATATATATAGTTTTGTTTTCTGGTAACTGTATTAAAAAAGCTTTTAAAAGGTGAATATATCTAAAATATATATCATTTCAATGTAACCAATATTTTAGATTATTAATGAGTTTTATATTCTTTTTATTCATACTAAATCACTGAAATATTCATCTGTCATAAGATTGAGAGTAATAAAAATATTTTAAAAATAAATATGGTGCATATTTTATAAATATGATACCTCCTAATTTAGACACAATTTTCATTGGAAATGCTTGATCTACATTTTAATTTTATAAAATTTACAGGTGAAAACGATTCACATAACCCAAGTTGTTCCAAACATACTTAAATTTTTCAATAAGTGAATTGATACCCATTTTTAAATTTAAATTAATTAAAATTTAATAAAATGAAAAATTCAGTTCCTCAGCATATATTCATATTTCAAGTACTCAGTAGCCATGTTAGTGGCTACCACATTGGATAGCATAGGTCTGGAATAAAGTTAATTATCAAAGATAGCAGCCAAGGAACCCTGAATCAAGAGTAGTATTTTAGCCACATTTTAATGTGAGAGGAATGATATAAATTATCAAATGTTATTATATGGAAATTATGAGGACTATATTTTAAGTGACATTTATATCTGAATTTTATATATTCTGCATCATTTTCAGAAAACTGTTTGGAGACAACTGTGGTCCTCAGTTGGTAGTCCTCAGGTTACAATTAATTCCTACAAACTACCGCATGGCATATTGCTATGGACAACACTGATAGTGGGATATGAAATCAATCTAGTGGATCCTGATCATCATTTTAAAAATATATGAAATAGTATTGGATGGAATGGAGAATGTATCAGAGTGTTTTACATGTGTTAAGTTTATGTGTGTGTATGTTTGTGTGTGTGTCTACAGGACTTCAGTGAAAAATGAATTTCTTATTCTGTGTCACAAAATTTTTAAAAATCATTCCTCTGAGGCATACTTTTGATTGCTGCTATATGGATTATTGCCTGTAGGTTGCCTATAGGTACATATGTCTAAACAAAAACAGTGTTAATCAAAGAAAACTGTAGATTTAGCAGTACTAAACAGCACAACATGGATGTGGTGACTTTCTAAATTCTGAATTGACTAGGAGCAGGCAAATTTGAACTTGAGGTTAATAGGATACTTTTGTTGCTTTGGTAACTGTATTCCTATAAATTTTGGTTTGACAATAAATCACCACATTTAAATTTTGGGTTGAATCTTAATTCCTAAGAAGGACCTTGGCTTATTTCAAAAGTAAAAGTATAGGCCGGGGGCAGTGGCTCACGCCTGTAATCCTAGCACTCTGGGAGGCTGAGGCGGGAGGATCACTCAAGGTCAGGAGTTCGAAACCAGCCTGAGCAAGAGCGAGACCCCATCCCTGCTAAAAAATAGAAATTGGCCAACTAAAAATATATAGAAAAAATTAGCCTGGCAGGGTGGCGCATGCCTGTAGTCCCAGCTACTCGGGAGGCTGAGGCAGGATTGCTTGAGCCCAGGAGTTTGAGGTTGCCGTGAGCTAGGCTGATGCCATGGCACTCTAGGCAGGGCAACAGAGTGAGACTCTGTCTCAAAAAAAAAAAAAAAAAAGGTGTAGTATTTAGGTCTGATTTATATTTAATTACAGAAAAATGACACCCATAGTCTCCTTAAAAGCATTTCAATAAAATAAGTAATATTACATATTTAATTCTGTATTCCTATAAATTAATTTTTTAAAATGTTAGGAATACTTGATGTTTAATTTCATCAGACATCCATTAAGATGTATGAAAAATTAAGTCAGGTCCTATTTGGGATCGAGATTACACTTTTGACAAAATGTAGGAGTTTTTTTCCTTAGCCTATTTATTTATTTATTTAAAGTTTCTTCCTCAGAGTTTTGTGGGTTTTCATGTTTTGTGTAAGCCTCACTTTAATATGTTTGCTTGAAATTCTTCAGCTGTAGAGAGTCAACATGTCAAATGACTTTTGTGCAGTGTACATATTTGGAATGCCATTTTGCCACAGAGTCTGGAAACTTGGGCAGTGCTGTGGTTCTTTTAAAAGACAAAATATGCCAGAGTCAGTGCTGCAGCAATGATTGCATGTATCTCTGTTTCTTTTGTGAGAATTGGTATAGAAGTAAGGACTCTTACAGAATAGCCATACTGTTTAAATATAGCACATAAATTTGAATGTAATCTCAACTGTACTAATAACTCCCAGGTCCTGTGCAGTTTGCATTGTTAGCACACAGCAAAAGACTGTGTATTAACTGGGCTTCTTTTCTGCTAGTGATTTTTCTCTTGCCTAAGTGCTTTTATGTAGTGAGATACAGGTGTACCAGAAGATCGACTTACTGAAGCGCTGTTGGTATGGCATTAGGAGAGAGGAAAGAGGAGGAAAAAGAGACAAAAATAACATTTTATTTCTAACTGTTTCTAAAATAGTAGGATTATACTGATTAGAAATCTCATTAAGAAGTTTATCCTATTGCTTAAATTAACATATTCTTATTGAAATGTGTTAGAAATGCAGACAAAAACCAAATATTGTACAATAGATCCCTTTACCTCTCAGAGTAGGGGCAGGGATGCAGATGGGAATCTATGTGTCTGCCTTTTTTCTTTTTAGAGAGAAACAGTAGAAAATTGTTCCCTTGTTCCTTCATGTGTCTAATAAGCACAATGTCCAGGGGTAGACAGTGTGAAGAATAAAAATTATCTGTTGCTGGGTTATGAGTATTCTAATGGCTTAAACTTATTATGATACATATACAGAAATATACAGTACAGAATAATATTTGAGAAGGACTCTGCTGTAGAAGAGTACAATATGTATGGAGGTTTTGGGATAGAGAAGTCAGGGAAGGCAAACTGGGGTAAGTGACTTTTTTTTTAAATTTTATTTTCAGGGGGAGGCGCTTTTTTTTTTCAGCGTATTATGGGGATACAAATGTTTAGGTTACATGTGTTGCCTTTCCCCCCTGGAGGGGTAAGTGACTTTTGAGCCAGGAATTGATGCATTGGTAGGTGTCTTATAAAAAGAAATTACAACACATTCACATCTTGGAAAGAGCATGAGAGTCAGTGTTAGAGTTAGTATAGTTTATAAAATTACCTTTTGAGAGTTAAACTAATTATATCATCACAGAAGAGTCAGAGGCAAAATGTGTTGAGGCCCAAAGAAAAGAATACCTACTTTACTGGTAATAGCTACTTCACTTAAATAGTATATTCCTCCCACCCTCAATCCCTGCAACCCCCACACCAAAAAACCTTCCCAACAGAAGGTGAGCTATATAGGAAATAGTATACTATGTGGATCCAGTACTTCTCAGGGAAAGAGAAGCACTTCCAGGAACTTGAACTTCTTGGATACTAGAGATGTATACTGTGCTGTAGGTAGATGCTTAATTGGGGCATAACATAGCTGGAGTGCAATATTCAGTTACTCTCTCCGCATTGTCCATAGAGCACGATGATTAAGAGTATGGCCTCAGGATCATAACTTTTCCAAATTCCATTTCTAAACTTACTAAATTCTATTTGTAAACTGAATGACTTGACATGAATCTTGGTTTCTTCATCGGTATAACAGGACTAAAATTACTTATCTGCTAGGGTAATTGTAAGAATTGAGTTTTGGTCTGTATAGTTTAACTTGGGACCTGGCACATGACTCTCAACAAAGCTGCAAATGTGATCTGTAATTTTATACTCACCAAGGAGTCATAATCACTGCTTGCTAAATATCTTAGTTATCTGAAACAGGGTGCTCAGAATGGATACTTAAACATTCCAGGGATTGAATGAGATATCCCCATCATAAATTAGTACTCAACATTAACCATTCAACATGGTTAGCATCAGTATATCATTAAGAACCTGATCAATTCTGGGATGTTCGGAAAAGCTATTTTTTTTTCTTTTTTCTTTCTTTTTTTTTTGTCCCTTGAGAACCACTACATAATGGAAAAGTTGTTCCCAAGCCTACAGGAAGGCTAAGGAGACTCACTTGAGTAAACCTATCTGTGTTTAATGTCAATCTGTGAGATTTCTTGGAAAATAATAACTTTTATTGAATAGTTACTGGGGGCCAAGCTCTCCACTAAGTGCTTTACATATTGTCTAAGCTTCAAAAATGACTCTTCAAGGTAGGTATTACAATTCTGCAGTTTTACAGATGAGAAAATTGAGGCTTGTAGATGCTGAGTAACTTGTCTAAGGTTGCACACACAGCTTGTGAAATGGTAGAGCCAGAATTGGAACCTAGGTCTTCCTGTGCTCTGAGCCATTATGCTGGACTGCATAGGATCCCAAATCAGGATAAGTTATTTTGCCTCTTTGAGTTTCAGATTTTCCATCTAAAACACAGTATAAATACCCTCTTTATAGGCTTGTTTTGACAACTAGAAATAAGATTGTAAAGTTCCTGGCACAGTTTCTGATGCATGATAGAGACACAAGAAGTGAATGTTACCGTATCGAGCTCTCTATAGTACTTTCCATTTCCACCCCTTGGTATGTGAGCTGTGTGTCTCTTGCAGATAAAAGTAAAACCTTATACTTGCAACTGCAAATACATGTTAGAATACCTCTTGATTACATAAATTAGAAAACAGGCCGGACGTGGTGGGTCACACCTGTAATCCTCTGGGAGGCTGAGGCGGGAGGATTGTTTGAGCTTAGGAGTTCTAGACCAGCCTGAGCAAGAGGAGACCCCGTCTCTACTAAAAATAGAAAGAAATTAGCTGGACAACTAAAATATATATATAATATATTAAAAAAAATAGCTGGTCATGGTGGCGCATGCCTGTAATCCCAGCTACTCGGGAGGCTGAGGCAGGAGGATTGCTTGAGCCGAGGAGTGTGAGGTTGCTATGAGCTAGGCTGACGCCACAGCACTCTAGCCTGGGCAACAGAGTGAGACTCTGTCTCAAAAAAAAAAAAAAACTGAAGATGTTATCAGTTTCATGGGATGAGTAGAGATATATAATAGTTTAGGGTTAATATTTTATTTTGTACTTTGTTTTCATGTTTTTAAAGAATTATATTTTATACATGTTTCTAGAGATTAAGTATTTCTACTTAGAATTTGAAGAATTTTTAACAGTCCTATCACTGAAGTTTTTTCCAGAATTACTGGAATATTTGATTCAGACCCATCATTTTCCTTGAAATGTAGTATATTTTTAGATGTTAAGAGGAAATAAAAGATGGCTGATAAAGGGCTTGCCATCTATTTTGTAAATCTTTTAAAAATGTTAACAGTATCCTTGGAGTGGATTTAGATTTTTCCAGCTCTGTACTAACTAGTCTAGAGTTAGTTAATCATGGCCCCCCAAGGATTATTTTGAGGAAGCAGAAGATATAATAATAGCATAAATAGGCCGGGCACAGTAGCTCACACCTGTAATCCCACTGCTTTGACAGGCCGAGATAGGAGGATTGCTTGAGCCCAGAGATCAAGGCTACAATGAGCTATGATCATACCACTGCACTCCAGATTGGGCAACTGAGAGAGATCCTGTCATGTAAAAATGATGATGATGATAGTGTAAAAATATGCTACCTTAATTTTCTCCTACATACCTTTTTCAGTTTTTTTTTAATCTTTAAAATTTTCATTTATAAATATTGCCGCTGTTTAGCCAAAGAAGGTCTTTCACTTGTGTAATAAGTATCCAGGGATAACCTAAGTGGTTGATTTTAGCAAATAACCTATTTAACCAGTAATTTTATTAAGGCAGTGGTCCCAACCTGATGCACATTAGAATAATTACCTAGAAAACTTAAAAAAAAATAATATATGTGTGTATGTGTGTGTGCGTGTGTATATATACACACATATCAGTGCCTGGCCTCCATCCTCAGAGATTCTGATTTAGTGGGTCTAGAATAGAATTTGGGCAGCCTCCCCAGGTAATTCTAACTAGAAGCCAGGTTTGAGAACCCTTGTATTCAAGTGAGAACTAGCTGAGTTTGGGATTGGGTTGCAAGTGGTGAAAGGGGAGTAGGAATGAACTTCAGTCATTTCCTTCTCTTCCTTATCTACAGTGAAACAATCCAAAAGAAGAGGAAAATTGAAGATCACGGAGAATCCACAGAGGTTAGAAAATGAAGTAGCTTTTTTTCTCTTTGTCATTGTAGACATGGAAGGACTTTAATGAAACTTTAAACGGTTTGACAAAGGATGCTCTAATGGATGACAGTGATACTCCTACATATAATCTGCAAATTGAACCACAAGATGGGTATCATCCTGTGGATGACAGTGTGGAAAGGAGTATAACACACCTGCCTTCTGCATCAGATGAAAATGAAAATCAACTTGATGAGGAAGGGCATGAGCGTCTGACCAGCAGTGACAGCGGAATGGGAAAACCCAAAGTGTGTGAGCAGGACAGTCTTAACAATAATGAAAGCTGCACATCAAGCTGTGAGGTGGCTGCAAGTGAGAACTCAGAAAACACTCCTTGTGAAGACCCCAAAGATGGACAGACTTTCTTGGGAATGGACAAAAAAAAACCTGGAAAAAGAAGTCCAAGAAGCAAAAAAGGCACTGCTAAGAAGATACCACCAGGTATTTAAAAAAATTATCCTTTTCTTTAATTAATTAAAAATAAACCACCTTCCCTTCCCATACTGTGTATACTGTCCTGCCTTTTACTTTTCTTCTCTTAGTATATCCTGGAGCTAGTTCCACAATAGCACATGTCGATCCAACTGTGTGGCATTCCATCTCATGTGCATGTGATATGTCTCCACAGTGTTCCACTCTATGGGTGTAACATTATTTAATGACTTCCTTATGGCTGTTCCCAGTCTTTAATATAATAAACAGTGCTGAGACATTTGTTGTACATATTTTCACACTATGTACTTTATATATAATCTCTTTCCTTTATAAATTAAATCATTTTTTACCAATATCAGCCTTTAAAATTTCCTTTTGTCATCACAGTGGCTTTGATCTCCAACCTGTGAGTTTATGTGCAAATATAACCTCTTTATAGGATCATTCCATTTCCTTCAGTGGGTGAAAAATATACAAGAATATATATTAATATACATATTACAGCAGTGTTGAATAAGACATCTGGTTTTAATGATCTGTATCACATTGGTTACAAAGTAATTCAGAGTATTTCTTATTTGGTATATAGTTTGGCAGTTCAAGTTCAGAGCCATGGAGTTTTTTGCCTGAATCACAGGGCATCCTTGGGAAAATGCAGCCTCTGGTTATTTTTGATCAGAAACACGTGGGACTGGGCTTCTGGTATGTCCTAGACTGGATTCCTTAGCGTAGCACCGCTTTATGCAAGCCAACAGATTTTGCATAAATGTCTAGTGAACAAAGTGGAATGTCTCCTCCCATCTTCTGCTTTCTTCTACTTCTTTGGCTAATAGAAATATAGTCACTATCCATAGCTTATTTTTTATTTGTATTTTTTTATTTAGAGTAAAATATAAAACTTTCCAGTTTCTATAAATTAGTCCTTATTTATTAAATAAGGTAATTTGATAACTTTTTAGTGCAATTCATTATTTGGCTTTTCACATCCCTTTCTTTTTTGCTTAGTAAACTTAAAATAATTTTTGACAAGGGATATGAAAGCATCTTCTTAAAAGATCTAAGGTTAAGCAGGTGATATATGTGGTGCTATTTGTATATAAATTGGTTTATATTATGGCTGTCATTTAAGGGCAAATTGACCATGCCTTTCTAATCTGATTTCATGATGTTTTTAAAAACTGATAGCTAGGCCAGGCATAGTGGCTCACGCCTGTAATCCCAGCACTCTGGGAGGCTGAGGTGGGAGGATCACTCAAGGTCCGGAGTTCAAAACCAGCCTGAGCAAGAGCGAGACCCTGTCTCTACTAAAAATAGAAAGAAATTAATTGGCCAACTAAAAAATATATAGAAAAAATTAGCCAGGCATGGTGGCGCATGCCTGTAGTCTCAGCCACTCAGGAGGCTGAGGTAGAAGGATTGCTTGAGCCCAGGAGTTTGAGGTTGCTGTGAGCTAGGCTGACGCCATGGCACTCCAGCCCAGGCAACAAAGTGAGACTCTGTCTCCAAAAAAAAAAAAACCTGATAGCTGGTTGCATATCTGTAAGCATCTGTCAGTTTCAAGATTATGGGTCCTTTTGCTTCTCCCTTCCGAGTCTTTATTCCTGTTTCTGTAGGTAGGTAATTTGAAGTTATTTGGTATTTATTATCTAGTAAGAAGGTATATGTAGAATTACCATCCCCTAATGCATTTGAAATATTTGATTTATAAAACTTAGGGATAGTCTTTATACAGCTTATTGTAAACATTATTTTATGTATCTTATATAAAGCAAGTTTAAAGAGTGTAAGAAAACAGAATCTGGGGTTGTAAAACCTAAGTTCAAATCTTCTGATTCTATCTCACGTGATAAAACTGAACCATTCTCTACTTTAGTGTCTTCGTCTGTATAATGATGATGTTCATCTACATAAATCTATAAAATTCCTTTTTAAATTGTAAATTTCTTAAATTTCTGAATGGAGATGGTATAGTCCATATTCAATTAAAATTTGGTAATTTGCATCTAGTGCATCTGTAGAGTTTTTGTATTTAAGGGGTACATTTTTGTCTTTTAAGTTTTGTTATTGAATTTAATGAAAGGGCAAGTTTGAGTAGGCCAAAGAATTTTAAGCTGAATGGAAGGATTCTTTTGGGGCAGAATCATTCCTTTCTAGATATGGAAGGGATTTAGAATGGGAAGAAACTTTAGGATTGCCTGGGGAGCTTTCTTCAGAGTTTATTTGCTAGGACCCCACCCCTGAGCATTTGCTTCAGCCCGTCCTGTCTCAGTGCATGTCCAGTTACCAGGTCTAAGTGATTGTATCTTCCTGTGATCTCTCAAGTTGGTCTGTTTCTTTCTACCTCCATCACCATACTTCAGCATCATCTTTAGATGGAAAACTAAAAAATCCCTCTAAATATATTTCTCATCTTGCTTCCATTCTCCATATCAGAAAAAGCAATGCAAAAAGTTAGACATAGATATATTTACTCTCCTTTTTTCTGTTAAATTCTCAGATCCTAAGTAAAGGAAGTTTCAAAATTTTGCAGATGAGTAGCTAAATAAATTTATTTACTCTTATGCTCCCTTACCTAGTTTAATTTTTAGTAATTTTTCAAGTGTCCAAAGGCTGGAAAAAATATTAAAATAATAGGGCAATAGTATTAGGACATATGTGATTCTGTAGGTTTGCTAGAGGCAGCATTTGTATAGACAGAAAAAAACTTTAAAATTAGCCCCAGGTTATCACTGTATTATGGGCTTTTTTTTCCCTTAAGAGAATTGAATCCCCTTGATACAGTTAACTAAGCAGGATTTCAAGGTATGTTACATCAAGTTTTCACTGTAGTTAAAACTGGCATAGCTATAGGTATTATCCTAAAACTAATGGAAATTAGCTCATGAATTTTTTAACAGCTTTATTAATATATAATTGATACACCATTCACTCATTTCAAGTATAAAGTTCATTGATTTTTAGTATATTCACAAAGTTATGCAGTTGTCACAATTTTAGTACGTTTTTATCACCGCACAAAGACTCCATACCTATTAGTACTCCTCATGTCCACTGAACCATGATAGCCCTAAGCAACCATTCATCAATCTGCTTTCTTTTTCTATAGATTTGCCTGCTCTGAACATTTTTCTTTTTAAAAAATTTTTTTGTTTTTGTTCATTTTTTATTGAGGTAAAATATACATATGTAATTTATCAACTTTACCATTTTTAAATGTGCAGTTCAGTGATAATAAATACATTTATAGTCTTTTTTTTTCCTTCATCCCCTTCTCCCCCCTTGAACATTTCATATCAATGGAATCATACAATAGATGGTCTTTGGTGAGCGGCTTCTTTCATTTAACATGTTTTCCTGGTTCACCCATGTTGTAGCATGTATCAATACTTTGTCCCTTTTTATGACCAAATACTCCATTGCATGGATATACCACATTCCATTTATGCATTCATCAGCTAATGTGTGTTTGGGTTGTTTCTCCTTTTTGGCTATTATAAATAATGTTCCTATGGGCATTTTTGTGTACATGGTTTTGTGTGGACGTATGTTTTATTTCTCTTGGTTGTGTATTGCTAGGAGTAGAATTGCTGGATCACATGGTAACTTTATGCTTAACTCTTTGAGCACCTACCAAACTGTCTTCCAAAGCCACTACACCATTTTACAGTCCCACCAGCAATGTATGAGGGTTACAGTTTCTCCACATCTTTGCCAATACTTGTTAATATCTGACTTTGATAATAGCTGCAGGTTTGTTTTATTGAGATGTAATTCACATACCATAAAAAAATCACCTTTTAAAGTGTACAATTTCATGGTTTTAGTATATTCATAAAGTTGTACAACCATCACCAATATCTATTAATAATTCCAGAACATTTTATCTCCCCAAAAAGAAACCATGTACTCATTAGCAGTCACTCCCCATTTTTCCTTCCCCTCATCCCCTGACAATCACTAGGCCATAAATTTTGTATGTTTATAAGAGACAAGTTCAGAAAAGTGTTTTATGGTTGCCATAACAACATTAGTTATTACTCCACACCAGTTACCATAGTATCTAAGCATTTGACAAAACAGTTCAGCAAATGACGGGAAGCCAGAGATAGGCAACACGGGGCAGTTGAGAAAGGAAGACCTTTCTAAACTGACTTGCCACTGTTCAGTGCCCTGACTTGTTTCACTGGAGGCCTTCGCAATATGGCCAGCTGAAGGATGACAAAGAGGGCTATAGCTAGAGGAACACAAACTTTGGAAATGGATCTGTGTCTGGAGTCAGGCTGTGTCGTGAAAAGAGCGAAGACTTGGGGTTTGACTCTTGGCTCTCCCTGTTCTACCTGCATGATTTTAGAGAAGGAACTCATGTCCCTGAACTTCTTTCCTCATCTGTAAGGAGGGCTGATCCTACATGTCTTGCAAGATTGTCCTTAGAATGAGCAATCCTGTATGTAAAGTGATCTGTACAGTACCCAGCATAAAATAGGTTGCTTCTAAATGGTAGTTATGTTTATCTGTGTCACAGATGATTTGTGAGTGGCATGACTAAGCAAAATTAGAAAATTAATTTGACTTTTATCTTACCTCTTGTCAGTACCTTTCTTACCTCCTAGAATCTTTTTAATACTTCCTCTTTTCGAGATTACCTGTCCCTGCTCCTCTGCCCTAATGTGTATTCCTAAAAACATATTTCCAATTCTATCCTAGTTTAATGTCAGGTATAACATGCCTTTTGGCATCTTAACTGATATCTAAAGCAATAACTGGTAATGCCATAAAATACGAATCCCCAAGGCATATTTGCGTTTTACATATCTGGCTTCAACTGTGGTAAAACCTTTATAGCTGGCCTCTAAACTCAAATGCCCAGGGAATCAGTTGGTAACATCTATACCGGTAATTCTGGCCAGGATTGAGAGATCTGGGATTGATGGGGACTGTGGTGAGTAGAAGTCTCACCCTACCTAAGTGCATTCAGATTTTAAAAAGGCAAATGCCTCGCTAAGCCCTTGTAAGCAGAATGATAGGGGTTGGGGTTGGTGTTTTGGGATTGTCACCCATTCTATTCACTAGGTAGGTAAAAGGACAGTTTAACTCCCTTACAGACTATACCCTACACTTTCATAATTCTGAAGTCCTGGTTTACCTATCTCTGTTCCTAATAGGTGTTCCAGCTCTTTGAAACTAAAATTTCTTTGGAAAGTGACATGCAGAAACAGGAGCCTCTCTTTTTCCTCTTTAAGGGATTGATCAATGATGACGGATCATATCTCCTCTGAAAGGTAGCCATTCCCTGTGTAAGAATAGAATAAAGGAGTTCCGGATTTATGTAGAGACAAATAATTTTAGAATCAGAGGAGAATTTAAGGTCACTAGCCAAAACTCCCTGAGGGAAAAAAAGGCCCCAGTTTAAGAAATGTATTGATTTTCTTTCTGGAGGATCCAGGGGAGAATCAGTTGCTTTGCCAATTCTAGCTTCTAGAGGCTGCCCACATCCCCCAGTTTATGTCACGCTTCCTCCATCTTCAAAGCCAGCAATGGCATGTAGAGTCTCTCTCACCTTGCATCGCATTGACTGACTGACTCTTCTGCCTCCCTCTTCCATGTTTAAGGACTCTTGTTACTACATTGGGCTCACACAGATAATCCAAGATAATCTCTCTTTTTAAAGATCAGCTGATAAACAACCTTACCTCCCCTTTGCAATGTGATATAACATATTTCTGAGTTCTGGGGATTGACACGTGGACATCCTTGGTAGCCATTATTCTGCCTACCACAAAAAGATTTTAATTACGGTAAACTAGATGGTATCTTTACATGACAGAATAATTCTTCACTTTATAAATTTTTTTTTTTTTTGAGACAGTCTCACTCTGTTGCCCTGGCTAGAGTGCCGTGGCATCAGCCTAGCTCACAACAACCTCAAACTCCTGGGCTTAAGTGATCCTCCTGCCTCGGCCTCCCGAGTAGCTGGGACTACAGCCATGTGCCACCATGCCCAGCTAATTTTTTTTTCTATATATATTTTTAGTTGGCCGATTAATTTCTTTCTATTTTTAGTAGAGACGGAGTCTCACTCTTGCTCAGGCTGGTCTCAAACTCCTGACCTTGAATGATCCACCTGCCTCAGCCTCCCAGAGTGCTAGGATTACAGGCGTGTACTTTATAAAATTTTTATCACATTATTTTCTAGAGCCATATAGGGTTACTTAGCCAATAGATCTTTACTGTGCATTGTTTGCCTGGCACTATAAAACTTCTGGTGAACCTGCCTTTCAGTTTTGTATGCTCAAATGAGGGAGCCAGGTAACTAAAAAGTGCAGTCTGGGAGGATGGGAGTTATAAGTAAGCACATGGTTGTAGAAATACACTGTCCTAGGAGAGTTACAGAAGGCATCCAGGAGAAACTGGTATCTAGGCTAAGTTAGAACAAATAAGTGCTAGTCAAGTGAAAGAGATGGGAAAAGAGAGGAGAGGAAGGACATTAGAGGTAGTGGGCACACCACGAACTACAGCCCAGAAAACAAGAAGGAAGCATCGTATGTTTTGGCGATTATCAATATTCAGTTTGGCTGTAGCAAAAAAAAAGGTAAGAGTGAATGGGGGAGAAAATAGAATAGAGCAGTAGAGAGATTGGGCCTTGGGAGATTAATAAAGTCCAGATTATGAAATATTTTTTGTGTTATTATAACCAGTTTGGGCCTTACCGACAGGCTTGAACAAGAGAACGATGTGATGTGAGTTTCATTTTTTAGGAGATTGCTCAGTGCAGTGTGGAGAATGGGTTGGAGCAGTGCAAGATTAGAGGCATTGCAAGTAGTTAAGGGGCTTTTGCAACAATCTATGCAAGGGATGCTGGTGATCTGTAATGAGGGAGTAGCTGTGGGACTGGAGAAAAGTAAATGGATTCAAAGTTACTAAGGAGGTGGAATTGATAAGATTGGATCATTGAAAATGGTGTTTTAAAAAGAGTCCAGGATAATCCTCAGTTACCTGGTTTAGGAACCAGGATGCCTAATGCCCTTTACTGAACATAAGAATACAGAGGAGAGAAGGAGCAGGTCTGAGAAGAGGGCAGAAGACAGTGTTGTGGTTTTGGGATAGGTGTCCTTACACGGCTAACGTGTTACTTATGACATAGTAAATAGGTCTAGAGCTCAGGACTGTGGTCTTGGCTACAGATACAGATTAGGGAGATCTAGAAAGGGCCTTAAAATTGGCATAGTCTAGGCTGGGCGTGGTGGCTCGTGCCTGTAATCCCTGTACTTTAAGAGGCCAAGGAAGGAGGATGGCTTGAAGCCAGGACAAAATAGCAAGAACCTGTCTTGACAAAAAATTTAAAAATTTACTGGACATGGTGTTGCATGCCTGTGGTCCCAGCTACTAGGGAGACTGATGCAGGAGGATCACTTGAGCCCAGGAATTTGAGGCTGCAGTGAGCTATGACTGCACCACTGCATTCCAGCCTGGGGGACAGAGCAAGACCCTGTTTCTTAAAAGAAAAACCAAATAACTCTAACCTCTTAGTTTTTTAACATAGAGGAAGTTAAGGTTTAATCTAGAAATACATTGTCTTTGCAGAGGAGAGGATAGGAATTAGGATGTGAATCCGGGGCTCATAATAAACTGAAACGTGTTTTCTGTACATCAGAGTTCTATTAAACAAACAGATTCTCTTCATAGTGTTAAAAATGGCAATGGTGATTCTCAAATTTTTATTGATTTTGTACTGTGGAAATTTTCACCAGGCATTAGGAATATAGTAGTGACAAAACAGGCCTTACACTTATCCTCCTGGACCCATTGTGGAGTCTAGTGGGAAGGCAGATATTAAATAATAAAATTATTACAAGGGTGCATAGTGCTTAAAGACAATTTTCAGAGCTGTGCCTTCAGATAGGAGGATGTACTGCGTGCTTATTGAACTGATGCAAGTTCAGTGTGTGTGGAATGGAGAGAGCGAGCAATTTGGAGGATGGTAGGAGGTAAGCTTTGAAGTATTACCTCCTGGATATTCTGAATGCTAAGAAAAGAAAAGCTCAGTTAAGGGTTCATAGTTGGGGGTCATATCACCTACTTCTAAGGATGACCCTAACTTCATGGCTGGAATGAAAATGCATTCCCTGCCGTTCTCTACCTCTTTCTAACAGACTGTCTCATTTCCAGAAACAGTGGGAAAGGTGTCTGTTGCAATTGACAGCATAAATGTAGGAGAAGGGAATAACAGAATATAGTAAAAAAACAGAAAATTCAAGAATTTTGCATAGTCTACATAATAGCTATTCGTTAACAGCATAACAAACTTTAGCAGCTCAAACCAGCAAACATTTATTATCTCATGGTTTCTGTGGGTAGAGAATCTGTGTGTGGCTTAGCTTGGCACCTCTGGCTCAAATCTCTCATGAAGTTACAGTCAAGGTGTTGGCTAGGCCTATAATCATCTCAAGTTTCCACTGGGGCTGGATAATCTGCTTCCATGATCACTCACACGGTTCTTCGCAGGCCTCAGTCTCTTGCCATGTGCTTTACTCCGCAGGGCTGCCTTATACCATGATAGCTGGCTTCCTCCAGGGCTAGCAATCCAAGCAAGAGCACCCAAGCTAGAAGCCATACTTTTTTAATAATCTAATTTTGAAAGTGACATTCTATTACTTCTATATATTTCATTCATTAGAAGTAGGTCACTAAGTCCAACCCATGCTTACTTGGAGGGGATTATATAAAGGCATGAGTACTAAGAGGATAGGGTCACTGGGGGTCATCTCATAGGCTGCCTACCACAGTCTGCCTGGAGAAGACCAGTGTCTCCGGCTGTGGCAAGGGCCCTGTGAGAGGCTAATGGCAGTTCTGTTCACAATTCTTTTTGTACTGAGTGCCTTTTTCTGAGATTGCTGATATGAGCTAGGTTATGTGATAGAACAGACAGGCCAGTCAGATCATTTTATACTTTTTGTCTAGTTACCTTTTCACAATTTCAGAGATGTCCTTGTTTCTTTGTTTATTTTAAGACAGAGTCTCTCTCTGTCACCCCAGCTGGAGTGCAGTGGTGTCCTCATAGCTCACTACAACCTTAAACTCCTGGGCTCAAGTGATCCTCCTGTCTCAGCCTCTAGGTAGCTGGGACTATAGGTGTGTGCTACCATGCCTGGATAATTTTTCTATTTTTTTGTAGAGACGGAGTCTTACTCTTGCTCACTCTGGTCTCGTACTCCCGACCTCAAGCAGTCGTCCTGCCTCGGCCTCCCAGAGTATTAGGATTACAGGCATGAGCCATGTCACCCAGTCCTGTTGTGTTTTGTTTTTTGGAGATAGGGGTCTTACTCTGTCACCCTGGCTAGAGTGCAGTGGCATCATCATAGCTCACTGCATCCTCGAACTCCAAGCTCAAGTGATCCTCCTGCCTCAGCCTCCCAAGTAGCTGGGACTACCAGGTGCACACCACCACATCCAGCTAATTTTTAAAATTTTTTGTGGAGACATGGTCTCACTATGTTGCCCAGGTTGGTCTTAAATTCCTTGGCCTTGAGTGATCCTCCCTCAGCCTCTCAAAGAGATTACAGGCATGAGCCACCACACTTGGGCTCAGTCATGTTCTTAAAATGCAATATCTATTAATATGTAGAGAGAAGGTGAAAAAGAAGAGAATTACAGCCAATCATGCCTTTCAAATTCTGTCCAAAACCCAGCATTCTCCATCAAGTGCCAGTAATATGATATGTATTTTATAAGTAATTTGTCAATACTTTATATGAAGAAAAATAAAGAAATTTACATCTTCAAATTCATATCAGTATTTATACAGCTACATATATATTAACATGGATGAATGAAGACTTTTGTTTTTCCATTAGAAATATACTAACTTTGCTAATATCAAAATGCTAAATTTTACCATATTTTCTAGTTCATTCTAAGCGCACTGAATTCATGAGCTATCAAATATAAAATATTCCCTAGTTCTGTGGGATAACGACAAATAAAATTCTCACATTTTATGTGACCTTAAAGTATTAAGGTATGATATTCTTATATATCTGAAAATACACATATTTTGTTTGATTGCATCTGAGACTTTGGTGCTTAAGTTGTCTGTGGACCTGGATATGTTTAAGAATTAGCATAACTAATTGCATGCTTGGGCAAATCCCTTGCATACATTTAGTTTTTAATAAAACATGTTAAAGTGTAAAATGTCAAAATCAAACTTCTAAGAGGAAAATTAAGGAATGCAAACAGTGGTGCTAATTGACATGTTCTACATAATTTAGATTCTAACTCCCAGCAATATTTATGTGTACTAAATGTTCCTTGAATATGAAGAGCCTGGAGCAACCTCTAGAAAATGGAGAAATTTGAGAGAATACCTGTAAGTGCTGTGATAAAAAGGTGTGTAACTGCCAACGGAGTTACCTGCTTTTACAGCCTAAAGGGCCATAGGATGAGGAAATTCTGGCCTTAAACAGCCTTCTCACTGGCCTGCATTTGTTAAATTCCCTTAGAGTGTCGTGAAGTTCATTTCTTGAAATGCTTTTTCAGATTCTTCAGATTCACTCTGCATCTGTAAAATGTAAATATTAAGTTTAGGTTATTCAGATAAGTGTATCTGTCTGACATAATGAGCCTTTTATTCCAAAGGATAAAATAAATAATAGTATTTGGGTTAAAGATAGGCTGGAGGCAGAGGCACTTAAATACTGAGGGTAGGCTTCTAGATCCAGATAGTGGTTCACTGTCATTTATTAAAATTTCTTTCTCCTTTACTTTTTTCTTTTCTTCCCCCTACTCCCCCTCCCCGAGAGAAAGGGTCTCACTCTATTGCTGAGACTGGAATGCAGTGGCACAACCATAGCTCACTGTAACCTCAAACTTCTGGGCTCAAGCAATTCTCCTGCCTTAGCCTCTCAAGCAGCTGAGACTAGAGGTGTATGCCACCATGCCTGGCTAATTTTTTAAATTTTTTGTAGAGCCTAGGGTTTCGCTATGTTGCCCAGGCTGGTCTCAAACTCCTGGCCTCAAGTGATCCTCCAGCCTCGGCCTCCCAAAGTGCTGGGATTACAGGTGCTTGACCTTGTCTATTAAAATTTCTGATAAGTAGTTAGAGCTCTGCTTCTTTAAGAGCTCAGCAAAGCAAACAAGCTGTAAAAAAAAGGGCCTGGTCCTTCCGGTTAAGAAAAGTGCCCTTTGTCGTGTCTACCTGAGAGGAAAATAAGAAAATTCTTTTGAAAGTTTGTATGTGGCTATCCTTCAGAGTCTGCAATGACAGCACATTCCTACTAAAGCATTTAAAACATAGTTAACTTAGCTAATGAAAGGTTTGCTCTTTCAGCCTTATTCAAGTCCTGTCCCTCAAAACAGGCCAAATAAGTGTTAATAGTAATTTTTAAGATTGCCACCTAAAATAAAGCTAAGTGGCTGTTTTTGTCTATCCATCCCTACCTTGACATTGAAACCACTTATTCAACACTCCATTAAGGGAACAGTGTTCCTGCTTTGGGTACCTGCTAAGTTCTGGTTGTACTTTGTATGTTACCTTATTCAATCCTTTGCTGTTAATTTATGAGAAGATGGGTTAAGAGAGGCCACTCACCTTAGGTTACAGGGCAGCCTGACTCCAGCCTAAGCTGTTAACCACAGCCTTGCATTCCTCCCTCTGAAGGCAGAGGCTGCAACCTGAGGGAAGAGAATGTGGCGCAGGGAGCAAGTAGTGATGATGCTGTAATTACTTAACATATCCCTTTGACCCCAGGTCAGGTCAGAAGGAAGTTGGCTTATTTTCAAATTTATGTCTCACAATACCAGTGTCAAGTGTTAAGGAAAAGAAAGGGACATTTTATTTTTGCTACTTCAGTATGTTTAGCCAAAGATTGAAGATATTTAAACAGTAAGCATTCTCCTGTTTTCATAGCATTGACCAGACCCTTTGAGTGAGGAAATGCAGCATTAAAAAAAAAGATCACAGCACAGAGAATCTAGCATAGGAGTTACATAAATCATGTATTAAAATGTATTTCTTATGTGCCTTCCAAAATTATGGCCAAGATATGCATCAGCATTAATGGATCAGGTGGTTTAAGGAATTCAGTTATGCAATGACTCAAAGAATTGTAACTTAAAATCACAGAACTGAATGCATTTTTTTCTCTTACTACTTTTTTTGCAATAAAACATATAACATAAATTTACCATTTTAACCACTTCACTGTACATTCAGTGGTATTAATTACATCGATAATATTTTATAACCATCATCACTATCTATTTCTAAAACTTTGGTCACCCCCAAACAGAATCTCTGTATCCATTAAACACTAATAGTATGTTCTTATTTTTATTCTCATTTTGTTCATACATTGTTTTCCTGATTTCCTTTAGTTCTTCGTCTGTGGTGTCCTTTAGTTCTTTGAGCATATTTAGGAAAGGTGATTTAAATTCTTTTGTCTATTAAGTTCAATGTCTAGGCTTCCTCAGGAATGTTTTCTGTCAATTTGTTTCCTTCCTCTGAGTGGGCTACATTATACTGTTTTTGTATGCTTTGTTTTTTGTTTGTTTTTTTGAAAACTAGACATTTGAATATTATAATGTGGTAATTCTGGAAATCAGTTACTCCCACTTTATTCAGGGTTGGCTGTTCTTGATTGCTGAAGTCTTAGCTGGTGTTTCTTTTCCAGTCTTTACAGATTAGCTCTGTGCTCAGGTATTCCTTTAACACTTAGGCCATGTATAATTCCGCTTCTGCCTCACTTCCTCCTTGCACTGAGCTTACAGGTCTTTTCTAAGCATATGTCCTATCCTAAACATGGGTGTGGTTTTCTAAATTCCACAGTATACATAGGCACTTTTGAATGCCCTGATTTCTTAAGGAAAGTCACTTCCTGACTTTTTCTCCCTGGCTTTAAATCGTCTATTTTATGTCTTAGCCATAACTTATTGCACAAGTTGGCTGCTGGTTTTCAATCATCTGACTGTATTTTCCAGTAACGCCTGTTGCATTTCCACTCTGAATGGGTTCTGAGTTTGATGTTAGAGGCAAGTGCCTTGTATCAGTCCTTCAGGTAGCTTCAGACAGGTTAGAACAAACACAGTGATTTGCAAGTAAGGTCTTTTCTGCTCCCTTCAGAACGAAGGACCGCGTTCCCACACGGGAACATAGGCTACTGTCTTCAAGACTGCTGTTGAGCTGGGGAAGGGATGAGGCAAAGGCATGTAAAAATGCCACAGAGCTTTGGTCCCATTTTTACATTACCTATCTCTTGATCCAGTGGTCGTTCACCCTGTTGTACCTTTGTTTTCCAGAGTTCTGACAAAGTTGGTTCTGACAGTTCTGGTTATCTTTTTGATATTTCTGTGGAGGTCTGGGAGTTTGGAGCTGCCTGTTCTGCCATTTTGCTTATGGCACTCAAGGCCTTTTAATTTTAGGGCTTCTAATAGCAAGAACTGTACCTAGAGATATAGAATTAAATTGAATAACTATGAAAGAGTACTGCTATTTATTATTTTTGTATGATACCATCTTTTAGCTAAAGATCCATTGATTTAGAAACTTCAACCAATTAATCTTTGGGAAGTAATATCTGTTTCAGAGACGGGGAAAAAAACAGCACAAATATTGAAGTCTCAAGATAGTGGTTGAAATAGAGTTAAAATCATAGAGCTCTAGGAAAACTGGCAATTCCTCCAAATGTTAAACAGAATTACCGTATAATCCAGCCATTCTGCCTCTAAGTCTGTGCCCCAAAGAACTGAAAGCAAGGACTCAAACAGTGCTTGTACACCAAGGTTCACAGCAACATTTTTCACAATACCTAAAAGGTAGAAACAACACAGATATCCAACAAGGGATGAATGGATAAACAAAATGTGATATGATGTGTGTGTGTGTGTATGTGTATGTGTCTCTCTATATATATGAGATGGAATGTTATTCAGCTTTAAAAAGGAATGATAATCTGATACATGCATATGGATGTATGTGTGCTATAACGTGGATAAACCTTGAAGCCATGCTAAGTGAAATAAGCCAGACACAAAAGGACAAAGATTTTATGATTCCACTTAGCAATGAGGTACTTAGAATAGGCATATTCTGTCTCTTTCATAGAGACAGAAAGTAGAATAGAGGTTTCTAGGATTGGAGCAGGAAGGGAATGAGGAGTTTGTGTTTAATGGGTACTGAGTTTCTGTTTGGGATGATGAAAAATTTCTGAAAGTGGGTAGTGGTGATTATCACACAACTTTGTGAATGTATGTAATACAGTTGAATTGTATACTTTAAAATGGTTAAAATATTAAATTTTGTGTTATGTGTAAAATAAAATCGCCAAAAATTCATAACACTCCAAACTCAGTGTTAGGGACATACAAAGTTTAATCTGATTGCAGTTTGCTGAGTTTTAAAAACATAAATTATTGGCCAGGCATGGTGGCTTATACCTGTAATCCCAGCACTTTGGAAGGCCAAGGTGGGAGGATCGTTTGAGGTCAGTCTGGGCACCATAGCAGGACCCCATTTCTACAAAAAAAAAAATTAGCCAGGTGTGATAGTGGTGAGTTTGTAATCCCAGCTACTCAGAATGCTGAGGCAGGAGGATTGCTTGAGCCTAGGAGTTTGAGGCTGCAGTGAGCTATGATTATGCCACTGTACTGCAGCCTGGGTGACAGAGTGAGATCCTATGTCTAAAATGAATAGACAGACCGGGCGTGGTGGATCACGCCTGTAATCCTAGCACTCTGGGAGGCCAAGGCAGGTGGATCGTTTGAGCTCAGGAGTTCAAAACCAGCCTGAGCAAGAGCGAGACCACCGTCTTTACTAAAAATAGAAAGAAATTAATTGGCCAACTAAAAATATATAGAAAAAATTAGCCAGGCATTGTGGCGCGTGCCTGTAGTCCCAGCTTACTCGAAAGGCTGAGGCAGAAAGATCACTTGAGCCCCAGGAGTTTGAGGTT
>CAUYRT010027603.1:0-118001 GCA_963574885.1 Lepilemur ruficaudatus | reverse complement strand
CTGCCTCAGCCTCCCAAGTAGCTGGGACTACAGACAGGCACCACTATGCCCGGCTAATTTTTTCTATATATTTTTAGTTGACCAATTAATTTGTTTCTATTTATAGTAGAGACGAGGTCTCACTCTTGCTCAGGCTGGTTTCGAACTCCTGACCTTGAGCAATCCTCCTGCCTCGGCCTCCCAGAGTGCTAGGATTACAGGCGTGAGCCACCGCGCCTGGCCCTCTTAACAATTTTTTAAGATTTATTTTCCAAGCCAACAATAATTACTGTTAGCAAAACCAATGGATAATCTTTTATCCTATTTTAAAATTTCTATCTCATACTTTTAGTTTTAGCTATACATCCTGTGCTCACTTTAAACCATGTTTTCTCTCCCGTAAATTATTCCCAGGAAAAAATATTTTGGACTTTTACTTGTTTAAAAACACTGGCAAATGCATGAGCAACGTAAGTTGTAATACAATAAATGTGCATTGCTTTTTCAAAGATTTTTTTTACCCATGCATGTAGAGCAGTTTTTCCCTTTATTCTCTTTCTTCATTCTTTGTCATCATTGTCTTTATTTTATTAATGTCAAGATGCTGGTGATATATAAACCTCTTTTGTCTGAAGCTCATCACAAACTGATTGATGATATCAATTCAGCTTCTGACACATCAATTACACTAGTAGACCTGGGTTCAGCTTGTACTATGTCAAAATGTGACCATTAATTTCTAGATGATGACTGGAAAAATTTAGCATGTGGGCCCCATCTCTTGAATCTTTCAAAATCCAGTCCATATTGGGAACAAAAGGGAACATTAAGACAGTATCTAGGGATTTCATGATGTGAAATTATATATAATGTTATTACCACATACTTCAAATCATGAAATTTGAAGAAGTATACAGTTTCTACATAAGAAATTGGGAAAAGTGTTAATGATTTATTATGTTCTCTTTTAAAATTTACTCTCTATCTTAGTCCCCTGGAAGTTGTTATCATATTTGACTTTTACCTTTAGGTTTTTTGGAAATAAGGTTTTCCTAAAAATGTAATGCTCAAACCCAACATTCTTCAGTGACTAAATAATTCCCTGGGTCCTGGAAATCATTAATTCTTTCGGGTCATTAAAATGTAGTTTCCAATAAAAACCAAATAGCAGCTTAGGACAGTTACATTTCTGGATCAGCAATAAATGTGGCAGGATAATTAAAATCCACAGAATTTATTTTAACCAAATATATTTAACCTAGCAAACCTTTTAGGAAAACAACTAACGAAAAGCAGAATGATTTATCTTTGTTTCCAACTCCCTGTTGTCTTGCCTGCTTCCAGGGGTAGTAACAAGGTATGAAATATCCGAATTCAGAGAAAAAGAGGATAACTAGGGACAAAGATCGTTCTGTAAGTAGATAATCAGCCTGTATTCATTGAATGCACACTGATGCACCTGGCATTACAGTTTCACCTTCATGGGGGGAACTCATTCTGAGATGGTACTGCAGAAAGAATCTAAAAAATAATTAGAACTTTGGAAAATAGAGTAAAAAAGACATAGTGTTTTTCAGGCTTTGTTTTTGCTCTGGGAAGGTTTTTCTTTTTCTTATTTTTCAATCGCCTTACTACATTTGAATGACTATCTAGCTTACACCTAGCACTAGAACCTGAGAGAAACGTACACTTTTACTGAACAAGGCAGTTTATAAACAACTACAAAATTCTGTGGCTTATGTCAGTGCCTTTCAAACCTGAATGTGTACATCGACCTCCTGGGGATCTTGTTAAAATGCAGATTCTGATTGAGAAGTTCTGGGATGGGGCTGGGATTCTGCATCTCTAACAAGCTTCAATATGGTGTGATGCTGCTGGTCCTTGGACTGCAGTTTGAATAGAAAGGGTTTAGGCTATAGGTGCTAGAGTGAATTTTTCAGATAGAATAAATTTTGTAAATAGGTTACAGATGACTGGCTCTAGGGGAAATCAGTCAAAAATTAATTGGCATTGTTTTAGTTGAGTCCAAAAGTAATCCTAATCTATATTAGGATAATAGAGGCTTCATATAATACACCAATGCACTAACAAAATATCTAGATCCTGAAAACAGATCATTTGCACAAATGCTTATAATAACCATCCACGTTTTTGATGGTTTACTACTCCTTGTTTAATTGACAGAAACCGTCTTAAGTAGATCGTACTGAAAAGGAAGATGGCTATAAAAAAAAAAACAGAATGTAAGCTATTTTTCTTTTTTGAGATGTTCATAATGAACATCTGCTTTTGCATCAAAAGTTTAGTTGGTTTTCCATGAATGACTTAAGCCACTGAAGAAGTGCCCCCAAGGTGTCTAAAGTAAGAATTTAAGAGACTGAGTCCGAAACCTGGCCTCATCCATCAAGATTGCTTTCATTCTCAGAGAAGAATTTGCTACACTTCTGAGGAAGCTGAGTTTCATCCCATACCAGTGGAGATGTCAAGAAGTTTGTGCTAAAATGGAATTATTTAGTGATCATGTGCCACTTTTCAAGTATTTTCCCTCATCTTTTACTATTATGACAGTAAACTATGGAGAGAAAGAAAGATATGGCTAATATGTCTTTTAGTATTCCTTGGTTCACAATCACTGCTAAAGAATGACTAAACAGATTGAAAATATTTGTGTTATAACCCCTGTGAAAAAATCCTTCCCATAAAACATCTGTATATTGTATAAAGGCATAAAATATTGTTAACTATATTGTTAATATTGTAAATATTGTTAACTATAACCAAGTTCAGACTTCATTTATTTGCCACTTACTATATAATTCACCATGCAAAATATAATTTATTTTTAGTGTAAACTTCTGTTGTTATCATAACTGAAGTCCCAGCTCACAACATTTCTTTAGGTTACATTCAAGTGTTAATTATACTATGAACTATACCAGTTTTTGCATGGGAGGGCAGCAGTCAGCTGAACTTCATTTCCACTCTTATCTTGGCTCATTATACAACACTAGGCAAGTTACTTAACTTCTTAGGCCCTCAGCCTTCTCATTTGAAATTGGGTATGTAGACTATATAACTATTATATCCTTGTAAACTTATGAAAATAGCATTATGGAAGTATAATAAAACTGTGACCCAAGATGTGTACCTAAATATTTCTCTCAAGCATGCATTCATGAAGTCAACACCAAGCCCAGGAAAAATCACAGAATAGTTCAATGTCTCTGTGAACTTATATGAAATTCAATAATTCATTCAACAAATATATGTGAGTATCTATAATCTGTCAGACTTATGAAGCCCCAAACTTTATGTTGTACACTCTGATATATGTTGTTTAAACCAGAGGTGGCAGACTTTCAGAAGTGACCTTGTTGCTAATATTATTTTTCTGGCTGAGTGTTAGCAAGTATAAGCAAGAGGAGAGGAGTGTGTGCATGATCTCACTTATATGTAGAATCTAAAAAAGTCAAACTCACAGAAGCAGATAATAGAATGGTGGCTACCAGAGGCTTATGTGGGCAGGAGAGAAGGGGGAAATGTTTGTTAAAGGATACAAAATTTCAGTTAGACAAGAGTAATAAGTTCAAGAGATCTATTGTACAACATGGTGATTATAGTTAAGAACATTGTATTATATGTTTGAAAATATGTAAGAGAGTAGATTTTAAATGTTCCCAGGACAAAAATAAAGTACGTGAGGTAAGGTATATGTTAATTAGCTTGATTTAGCTACTCCACAATGTGTACATATTTCAGGCGAGATCAGGCACATACAGATTGGTATGGCCGTAGACAATGTGTACATATTTCAGAACATCATCTTCTATACCATAAATGTATGCAATTTTTGTTTGTCATGTAAATATTTAAAAAATAAATGTTTAAAGAGAGGAAGGGTGTGAAAATGAAGACTAGTTCTTACTTTGTGTTACACAGTCTGGGGTTTCAAGAAGGGGACCTTCCTAATGCTTACACCCAACTGGATTAATATGAAATTAATGGGCTGTTTACTTGCCCAGTGGATTCAACTGGTTTATGCACAACTATTAATAATTTAAACTCTGTCATGTTACCAAAAAAATATTTATATACTGTTGAGATAGATTGGATCATTTTCAAGTTTCAGTTTATACATGAGAGAAATAAAAAGAACTAGTAAAAATTATGTGAAGAAGCAAATCCAAATATGGTTATTTGCAGTTCAAAGAAGACAGGTATTTGTCTTCTCTAAGAGCCACTAGACCACAAAATATCGACATCAAGATGAATGCGGACACTGTGGGAAATGATGTAGATAAGAGGCACCATGTGTTGGAGATCCTGGTATTCGTCAGAGATAGCGAATGAAGCTGAATTTTTTTCGGATGAGTCTAGGAGTAAAATAAAATGAGAGGTTATGCTAAGTATAAAACTATGTCTTTACAAAGGTCCTTCCCTTAAGATCTTCACAATATTCAAAGTCATAAGAAAATATGGGAATTGCTTTTAAGTATCTAATTCAGATTAGCTAAAAAATCATTTTCTAAAAAGAGAGTGGCTTTTTGTTTGTTTGTTTGTTTTTTAAGAATGTTGCATTTAAAGTGAGTAGTTTAGCTTCATGATTGAGCAGAGATTCCTGAGTTCAAATCATGGCTCCTCAATTGGTGGCTTGCATGACGTTTATTAAATTTCTTAAATGTACTCTGTTTTCAGGTGCCTCTGTACCTACATCATTAGAGTTCTGTGAGTGTTAAATGAGATAATATATGTGTAGCCCTTAGACCAGCGCCTGGCATATAGTAAGCAGTCAGCCCACGTGAGCTATCGTTATCCATAAGAATAGACTATAAATTTCTTTCCATCAAAGATGAGTATAAGCATGAATAGATAACTTTTTTATGGAACAAGACTGATTTTCTGCTTTTCCATAGTGCCCATCATTCAAAAAACAGAAGAATAAGAAAAGGAAATAATCACCAACTAACCCTTTAAAATAGATGGAATTTATGCCATATGTACATACATACCTTACCTTTGCCAGTAAAATTAGATGTCTCCTATCTATTAATGGTAATTATTTCAAAGTGTTAAGACCTAGCCAAGTGTCATATACACAATTGGTAGTCAACATACATACATAGAATTTAATTTTGTAAAAATTTCAAATTACTATTATTGCTTTTTCTACTTGCAAAACAATTACAATACCCCTTGACTTTTGTGATGTGGCCTATTATGAGAAACTCTGATGCTTCATGACGAGTAGTAATTAGATCCCTTATGCAATAGAGCTCTTCTGTGGGTTTAAGTTACTGAACTATTGAATGAACCTGTGGGTCACGTAGTATCCATATCACATATGGTTTCCTTATTCTCTACTCTCCCTGACAAATACAATGACTCTGAACTGATAAACACGTTGTATCTGTGTAGAAAAATGCCTTTCAGAAGGAAGCTGTTAATCTAGACCTGTGCTGTCCAAGAGAGCCACTTGCCATAGAGCATTTGAGCTGTGGCAAATCCAAATGACACGTGCTGGAAACATAAAATGCACAGAGGATTTCAAATACTAGTAGGAACAAAAGTGAAAAATATCTTATTTGTGATTTTTATATTGATTACATGTTTTATTTTATTTCAGAATATTATGGGGGTACAAACATTTTAGTTACATGTCTTGCTTTTGAACAGTTTGAATCAATGTTATAAGTGTGCCTATCACCCAGATAGTATGCATTGTACCCATTAGGTGTGAATTTACCCCACCCTTCTTCCCCCTCACCTGCTTGATTTCCATTGTGTTTTACTTCCATATGTCCAGATATGTGTTGATCAATTTGTTCCAGTTTAATAGTGAGTACATGTGTTTGCTTTTCCATTCTTGCAATACTTCACTTAGAAGAATGGTCTCCAGTTCCATCAGATTGTTACAAAAGGTATTAGTTCCCCATTGTTTTATGTCTATGGCACACATATAACATATTTTATTCATCCACTCATGTACTGATGGGCCCTTGGGTTGATTCCACATCTTTGCAATTGTGAATTGTGCTGCAATACACAATCAAGTGCAGGTATCTTTTTGATAAAATGACTGCTTTTCCTTTGGGTAAATACCCAGTAGTGGGATTGCTGGATCAAATGGTAGGTCTACTTTTAGTTCTTTGAGGAATCTCCATACTGTTTTCATAGATGTTGTACTAATTTGCAGTCCTACCAACAGTGTCTAAGCATTCCTTTCTCTCTGAATCCACACAGCATCTATTGTTTTTGGACTTTTTGATAAAAGCCATTCTAACTGGGGTAAGGTGATATCTATTGTAGTTTTAATTTACATTTCTTGGATAATTAGTGATGTTGAGCATTTTTTCATATGTTAATTGGCCATTTGTCTATCTTATTTTGAAAATCTTCTGCTCATGTCTTTTGCCCACTTTTTCATGGGGTTCTTTTTCCTTGCTGATTTTCTCAAGTTCCCTATAGATTCTGGTTTTTAGCCTTTTGTCAGATGTACAGCCTGTGAAAATTTTCTCCCATTCTATAGGTTGTCTGTTGCTGTGTTGATTATTTCTTTAGCTGTGCAGAAGCTTTTTAATTTAATGAAGTCCCATTTATTTATATTTGTAGCTGCTATGATTGCCATTGGGGTCTTAGTCATAAATCCTTTGCCTAGGCTGATATCTAGAAGAATTTTTCCAACATTTTCTTATAGAATTCTTATTGTTTCATGCCTTACATTTAAGTCTTTTATCCATCTTGTTTTAATTTTTGTGAGGGGTGAGAGATATGGATCCTGTTTCATTCTTTTGCATGTGGTTATCAGATTTTCCTAGCACCATTTATTGAATAGGGCTTCTTTCCCTAGTATGTGTTTTCTGCTTTGTCAAACATCAGCTGGCTATATATGTGGATGGCTTTATATCTGGGTTCTCTGTTCTGTTCTATTGGTCTGTGTTTCTATTTTTGTGCCAATACCATGATGTTTTGGTTACTATAGAGTTGTAGTATAGTTTGAAGTCTGCTAACATGATGCCTCCAAATTTGCTCTTTTTGCTTAAGCTTGCTTTGGCTATTTAGGCTCTCTTCTGGATCCAAAGGAAGAGTTATCTTCAAGCTCTGAGAGTCTTTCTTCTGCCTAGTCTAGTCTATTCTTAAAACTTTCCACTGTGTTTTGTATTTCCTTAAATGAAATTTTCATTTCCACAAGTTATATGTGTGTGTGTGTGTATATATATATATATATATATATTTAATATGTTGCTCTGTTTAGTAAGTTTAGTGAATTTTTCGTTCATTTCCTGAATTGTTTTTCTGGTTTCCTTGAGTTTGTTTTCCATTTTTTCTTGTATTTCATTGAGCTTCCTTGCAATCCATATTTGGAATTCTTTATGTGTCATTTCAGTATTTTCGTTTTGGTTGGTATCCATTACTAGAGAGCTGGTGTTCCTTTTGGGAGTGTCCTTTCACTCTGATTTTTCATGTTCCTGGAGTTCTTTCTCTGATTCCTTCTCATCTGGAGCAGCCGTTAATTCTTATTTTTGGATTTTCGTTTATTTAGACGGGGCTTTTTATTCTTCCCCCCTCACTCATAATGGAGTGTCTGTAGCATATGTTGGGTAAGAAACTTTGGTTTGCTTATGGGTACTTTGATGGGGTCTAGGTTCTAGATGGATTCCTTGGTTATAGATATCCTTAGTATGGTGGTTTTCTCAGTGCTAGTTGTTTGTAGGCTGTAGCAGTGGTGAGCTACGTGTGTGGGCATATTCCTTGTCTCTCTTTGATGAGGGAGGATGGAGGTCTTTGAGATCCTTTCTCTTTCCCTAGCCCTGTGATCTTCTTAACAGTGTGAATTGTATTGGCATGCCCAGTTTAATCTCTGAGACAACAGGTCTCAAGCACACCTGTATGATTGAGTCAGTAAATGCTATAACAGGCTGTGTGAATTGACCTCCTTATCTCAGTAGGTGGCACTTTCCAGAAGGAACAAGCTGCAGTGTTCTTTTTGGGATTTATGAAGGGCTTTAGACCCTCAGGAGAAGCAATCAAATGCCCCAGGTGGTGGGCGGGGCCCTGGAACTTCCAGGTGAGTCTTTATTCTCCACCCCAGCAGGGGTAGGTGGAGGAGTGAGGCTGGGTGGGGCTGGGTTGGGTGAGGCTGACCTCAGGCTCCACAAAAGCTGGTAAGGTAGCTGTTTTGGTGGGGTCAAAGGTCTGCTCCCAGCCTAATGGGGAAAGCCACCAGGGAGGGGCTGATGTGGTCTCATTCATCCAGAAAGTCTGCTTGTGGAGGTGGGGCCATCTGAGATTCACAGTCTGGCTGTCAGTAGCAGGTTTCGCTCTTCTTCCCTCTCCCTTTCTCTGCTGTCTCCCTCCAGCATCTGCCAGCAGGCAGGAGCTCAAACTAGCTGAGCTTATCCATAATGGCACTGTAGGCTGGGAGCTTCCATTTCCAGGATCCCACCCTGGGCTGAGAGCATGTCCTTCCTGTTGAGGGAGGGGTGCTCCACAAGTGCCCTATGGCTGGGACCCACACTGCACCCTCTTTTCAGTTCTGCCCATGCAGGCTCAACTGCCTCCTGAGATTAGTTCACAAATCTCCCCTCTGTGCCCCCAAGCAGCACAGTCAAGGGGTATGGGATCTGGCCTGCAGACCTGTCCCCAGGTCCCCAAAGATCAATCCCTGACCATGCCAGGGATAAGCGTGCTGGTCCCAAGTTGCCTATGGGGTGCTCAAACAGGTTTAATGTCCGTCCGCTTTGGGGTGTGCCCTGCTCTGAGGGAGCAGCTGGGCAAGCAGCACTGGGAAGTGCAGGAGAGCAGGAAGCTCACAGTCTGAGCACCCCTTAGCCCTCTGCAGTTCTTTAAGAGGAAAGATTTGAGTGCCACTCTCTATGGGATCCCCAACAGAGGGGAAGGAGCAGCTCCTGAGAGCCCCAGCTCAAGTGTCTCTCTTGGCAGCTGAGGGGGAGGGGAAGGAGAGGAAAAGAGTCTGGATGGAGGAAAGCTAGCACGCTGTCCCTCTCTTCAGAAGGCAGCCCGCCCAGAACGTCTAGGTTCCAAGGTCACACAGATCCCCAGGGGCCCATCAGCCCCCTGTGGCTCTTGCAGTCTGGGCCAGAGGTGGAAAATGCTTGCACAGGAATTAGCAAGATGAAAATTGAGGGGCTGAAGCCCCATGGGGAGGATAAAGGCACATGGTGGGTGGAGAAGCAATATGGCCCCCGCCGTCTCCACTTGGGTCTGTCATGATGGGAAGAGCTGCTAGGAGGCTGGCAGTCTGGTGCCTTGTCCTAAGGAAGCTCCCAGTTCACTGGCAGCAGCAGCTTTTGGGCTTGTGAGGGTAGAAAGGTTCTCCAGCAGCTCAGAAGCCTGCTTGACTGCCAGAGGTGTGAGGGAGGGAGAAACAAACTGCTCCAACTACCCTTTCCACTGGACTCCAAGCCTCTCGGGGGTTGATCTATGCCGGTATCTTGCTCCTTCTTGTTCTGCTTTGCAACTTCTTCCTGTGGAATCTCTTGTAGGTTCTGGCACTTTCCCCTTGGAATTACACCTGATCTATGATTGTTTGTATTTTGCTTTTTCATCTAAAACTTTCCCTTCTTTTTGAGATGATCTTCCTCCACCCCTGTTTTTTTTTCCTTAAACTAAATTTTCTGAGGGAAAAGTAGATGGTAGAGTGAGACTAGTGAATTACAGGGTTAGTGAAGATGTATTTTAATATCAAGAAAAATAATGCAGTTTTCCCAGTATTTTTGAATTTAATGACTTTTGTTAACCTTAGGACACCAAGGCTAAGACACTGAGGCTTAGAGTGTTTCAGTCACTGTCCAAGGTCACACAGCTCCTGTGAGCTGTCACAGGAATTCAGTTCTGCATGACTCCCACGCCCATGTGACCCAACATGTGCCCCTGAAGCCCTAGTCCCTGCAACCACTCTGCAAAATACTCATGCTATGCTTAGGTTTAAAACAGCTGCATATTCTGTGACCCTCTTGAACGTTATTCATTCACTTGCACATGAAAGGCACTGAGAATGATTGAAAAACTGTTTTAACTTCGTTGAATCTTTTTCTCAAATGTCTTTTACGACAGAACACATCCTCCCCTTCTCATGTACCTATATATGATTTATCACCTTTTACATGCTGGAACTAATCTATAGAACACTATCTGGAAATACTAAAACATATTCAGTTGCCTTCTATCATCTCTCATTTTTTATTAAGGAAAAGGACTTTGATAAAATACAAAATATTCAGGAAAATATATAATTTGATGCTCAGCTCATTTTTAGCCTGATTAGAAAAATCAAACCTAGAATTTAAAAATATATGTGCTTAGATACGTGTCTCAGTTATTCTTATGTCCATAATGTGTGGTCCAGAGGAATCCCAAGAAGCCTGTAGTGAGGCTCATCACTGTCTGGACTCTTTTTGCATTTGACAGAAAATAGGGATTGCCTTCTGGTTGAAGCTACAGTTCTATAAGTAAGGACTTGGGCTTTGGAAAAGCAATGGCAAGATAAATACATTATCACCATCAGAAACCTAAATGGTTGCAAAGTTGGCACTAGTTACATAATGGACAAAAGTTTCATAACATATTTCATAAGATATTTTCATAACATTTCTTATGTTTACATTATTTTTTATTTTCTGAAGTTCTTTTCTATAAATTATGCTAAAATGCCATGGAGGATCATGACAACAGACATTCATTAATAGTTGCTATCGCAGTGAGGAATTTGTAAGAATTTAAGTAAAAAAAAAAATTGTTTATCTAGTTGTTCTATTCAGATCAGGCAATTTTTGCCCTCACCTTGTTCCCTGGGGTCTTGGCAACTACAGAAACTTGAGCTGCAGTTCCTGATTAGCATCCTAATCACACCCCTTTCATGTCTACCATACTTTGATTATCTTGGATTCAAGTACTATCCTCTGCCTTCCTCTTAGAAAGAAAGAATTTGGAAACATGAACTCAGTGGTAATGACTTTCAAGAGGTAATGAATGGCATGCAGTCTCCTAGGACTGCTTAGCCAGGCACTCTTCAGATAACCAGCTCCTTTAGATCTGAATGTAAATGATTCCTAAGATACACTAAACAAGAATATGAGATGCTGAACCTTTAGTTTCCTGTCCAAAATTTAGTTCACTGAGAAGATTGTTTTCACCAAGAAAGCCATAGAGTGCATATAACAGAAGTACTTTTGTATTGATGAAAGTCTTTACTGGCCAGGATTGGGGGTCTAGATACTAGTTTGGGATTCTGTTTCTGCTGAGCCATAGAAAGCCCTGTTTCCACACTTTTGCTTATATAAAGCAGGACTATTGTTATCTTCCTTAATCACTTCACAAGTTGAATGTGAGAATCAAATAAGATATGTTATTTGTGGACTAATATAGAAATATAAAGTATTATTATAGGAAGCAATATTTTTCGGGGCCCCATAGATTGATGGAAACTTAAAGAATTCTTGAGAGGTCGTCTTTGATATTTACATAACATCATGTATGAAACTGGTGGTTTTTTGTTATTTAATCTATGAACTTACCAAGACTCTTCTCTACAAGATCCCTTCCCACTACCAAAGAAAAACAGTTTATAGTCATGTGTTTTTTAAAAACCTTCAATGGGAATGAAACTTATCAGTAAGAGGGTTCACAAGATGGGGAAGACTCCCAGGCCATTGCTAGCCTTAAACTAAGGCCCCTATGGCCTCTTAAAATTTCTCAATCGCCATTCAAAATTCCCCAACTCACTTTGGTGGGGAAAAAAATGACCTCGTGACATCATACTGTGTGTTCTAGTAGAACCATGTGCAGGTCCCATGGAGTTCTGCTGCTCACCCAAGAGAGGCAGAGAACTCTGCAATCAGAACAGATGCGTTCATGAGTTATTAGCTGATTCTACCACTTACTAGCTATATACTCTCTGCCTCAGTGTCCTCATCTGTAAATTGAAATAATAATGCCCAACTCATAAGTCCTTTGTGGGAATTCAGTGAGATAGTCATGTACAGTGCTTCTTATCACAGTGCCTGGCACGTGGTAAGTACCACTAAAATGTTAGCTGTTAATGACTACTGCTATTGGGAACAATCATCTTTAAAGAGGGGAATTTATAAATGCCTTTCACTTGTACCCATGTCTTTAAAAATGTTTTTAAAAAACATTTAAAAACCGTGAAAAGTTAGCAGCTGACAATTTAAGCTTGCAAGCTTGATTTACCCAAGAACTGGGTAAGCTTAGAGTGGGCTGGTTCAATAGAGTGACTGACGCAGAAGCTTGGGTTTTGAGAACTTCCTGTCTTCTTCCTTCATTCTTCTTCCCTGCTTGTTCTGTTGACACACAGTTCCTTCTCAAAGCCAAAGCATTCGTTCTTCCTATATTCTCCTTTGTAGAATCTGCTCACCATAAATCACAGAAAAATGAAGAATTGCTGAAAGTGTAAATAAGCAATTAGACATGAGTTAATTTTATTTCCAGGATTGTTTGCATTCTAACATAAATGAGCATTGAGTAAACAGACTAACTCCCTAATGGGGCTATATCTTGTATCAGGCGGCCAGATCACAGAACTTCTGGGCAGCAGGGGGGTGAGGTAGGCAGGGGTGTTGGGTGGGGGCTGGGCAGGAGCCCCACGTGATCATCTATTACTAAGGCTGGTCTGTGAAAGATGGAGAAGACAGGGGAAGAAGGGAAGACTGAAAAAGAGAAAGGAATGAGATTTAGATTTATTAAATCTGCACTATAGGCCTGACTTTGTGCCAGGCATTTTCAGAAGTAATTGGTTAAAACCTCACAACAATTCTGTGACGTGAGCATTATTATCACTTTGCCCTCTCTTGTTAATAGCTGTGAAAACACAGGTGGTCTGGGTAAGCAGCTTGCTGAAGGTTATATAGCTAAGAAGTAGCTAGTGAGCCGAACTTTGAACCCTGGGCTTCCTGGCTCCACAGCTAAACTTTTACTAACCATACCTGCTTCTATTAATAACAGCAAAAAAATTTTCAAAAATATAATAATAGTCATAAATAGGAATAAAGAGAAACTATCCAAAAATCTCTCTGTTGAGGTTACTGATGGATAAGGAGAGGGACATGCAAATTTTTTTCTACAAAATATTCTGTCTCAGGATCACTTTCCCTGGCTGTCTGGCCTTGGGAAATTATACCTTCCCTAATGGCTTAGAGTTGGTTGTGTCCTTCTTTCTGTCAAGGGCAGCTTAAAGTTCATGGCATGGTTTATTTGAAGCTTGCGAGTACCCATTCCAGGCAGCAAGATACTACTTGCAGAGATTAAATTAGCTTTCTTCAGTCACAGCAAAAAGTGATACAACTAAATTGATTACCCTGAAGTGCCTTAGCAGGTTTTTTTTTTGTTGCTGTTGTTACTTCTTGAGCCAATTTGTTCTCCCAGCAGTGTCACTGAAGTTGGTCTGTTCTTTATTCTTGGTTTATGAATAAAAATTATCTGAATATAGTCACAGACATCTAGTCTAGACCATTTTTCTCAGAATTCCAAAGATGGGGAAAATTCCAAGCCATATTTATTCCAGATGGCTGGGAGTGGCTTAGGACTTTATTTCTGGAGTCTTTTAAACTACTTTATATTTATATGAATACTGCCACTGATTGTTAGTTAGTAAGCTCACAACCATTCATTGGTAGGGACATGGAAAGGCAGTCTGCTGCCATCTAGCTTTTTTTGTTTCCATCTTCAGGAGTTCCCTGTCGTTTTATAGAAAGGTTATTTTTTAAGGGAGCAATTCTTCCTTCATCCCTGAGAGGGAGACACTTATAAAGGTACTGCAGAGTGTTTTTTTTTTTTTTTTTTTAAATAGCCTTTATCATTCTTTTACTTGTATCAGTCTTTATTTTAAGTCAGTCCTAAGATGAAAGTGATGAATGTAGGTTGTGTAGTTCAAATTCATCGCAATGACTAATCATTGACCACCTATAGGGACAAAAATACATTTTCAGTGGCTAAGCTTAAGAGCCTCCACCATGACCCTGAACAAGACTGTGAGATAGATGTGATTCTTTGTCATCCTCCCTTTTCCCGGGTTCTCGGCACTTTCCGGGCTTCACAGCTGTCTCCTCTGTGAAATGGGCACTTTACTGTCTGAAGGATCCTGTTATTGCTGCTCTTTCAGGCTGGTTCCCATACTCTGAGCACAGGAAGGCATCTGAGATCTTCGCTGTTGATATTCATTGAGCACCTATGCCAGGACTGGGCTGAGCTCTGAGGACACAGTGGTGACCGTAACAGACCTGGTTCCTGCTCTCAGGAGCCTTACAAAGGAAGAGGGGAGACAAACATTAAACATGTCAGCCTATGATCAAATGCATAATTAGATCAAGTGCATGGAAGGAGAAGTAAAAGTCCCAAGAAAGGAGAGAACCAGTTAATATGGGGGTGGGAAATCAAAGCTTCTGGAAGGAAACAATATATATGCCGAGAAATGAAGGGTGAATAGGAATGAGCCAAGTGAAAAGCAAAGGGAAGTATGTTTCAGGAAGAGGGAGGGAAAAATATGTACCAGTAACATTTCAAGAAGAGGTGGGAAGAACAAGATAATTTCTATCATACTTACTAAGGGGTGGGTGACTGATAGATTTGTCTCTTCAGTGGGAGATAGATACAGAATGTAACTAATAGAATATAAGAATATTTTTTCCCCAGGAATTGGGAGGTAAGGAGAAACCCTACTTAAAGTTATGTTCCCATATTAATATAGTTCTGCTTTCCCTGCAAACCTTAGTAAAACAATTATGGTACCAAGGGTGGTTGGGAGGCATTGGTTTTCCCCATGTACATACCCATAACTAACACAACAGCCAAATACAGCGTAGCTAATTTGCCTACGGTGCAAACACAGCTACACAGCTTCAAATAAAGTACACTAGGTGATCTACTCCAGCTTGTTACCCCTAATTCCTTCCCTTAGAATTGCTATTGTCAGACAAGTTGCCAGTGCTGCAGAGGCTATCAGATTTTGGTAGAAAGAATGCTATTAAATTTTGAGCCACTCAGAGATGTAATGATTCTGTACATTTTTTGAGTCAACTTTGTACCTAAAAGAGAGCCCTATAACTTAGCATTAAACATATGATGATAGCTATTATTCAGATAAGCAGCAATAAAGACTTTTCAGCCTTGGATCAACATAAACAAGACCTACAGGTTTAAATATTTGCATACATCCTTTAACACTGTATTGTTTTCATTATAGGATATTACATACAATTTTGTATTTACTTAATGAGATTACTATCCTGGGGTTTCAGGATATGTATAAAATACAATTAAGACCTCAAAATAAAGATAAATTATCCTCACCAGAAATAATCCTAGCAGGTTATTTACTAAAGAATCTTGAATATAGCAGATCAAGGAAAAACTCCCCAAGGAGTCTTTAATTAGAACTCTTTAGGACTTGGCAGAACTGGAATCAAAATCTCCACATACAAATGAATCTTGCCTTGGGCTATGTAAATTACAAAATCTGAAACCCTAAAAGCAGCATTACAACAGCTGATTTTAATTGTTCTGCTAATGAGCTGGAGAGAGGCACACTAAGCTTCCTGAGTTTCTGTTGGAAATGAACGGGATTCTTGCCAACTAATGGATCACAGTTATACTGGAGTATTCTGTACAGGAAATATCAAAAGAAAGCAGACAGACCTTGCCATTCTATGCCATTCTATACTGTCTTCATTCCTGAAAAGCAGAATAATACAATAATCTTTAAATTGAAGGAGATCACAAGGCCTCTCCTTTCCATCTGATTTTTAATGTAACTTTCTCCCTTCTTGGAATATCTAGAAAATAGTTAGTAATAATCTCTGAGGGAAAAGAAAAATACTGCCCTTCATATGTAAAAAAGAGGATAATGGAGATGCCCTTAGTAGTGAGTGATTTGTGTGAAAACAGCCAGTTCGTTCTCATTTGCCCTTTTGACCTAGAAAACTGTATTTGTGGATTTTGATTATGGAATATGTTTGAAACCTGGACTTATAGTACTTTGAACAAATGGGGATTACTTTTAAGTAGGTGGCCACTGGAGGTGTTTCAGCTGTTGTGTGATGTTATTGCCATTTGCAGAGAGCCAACATCTCCACAATTTTCTTGGCCTGTTCCTCATGATGTCAAATGGCTGCCGCAGCTCCAGACATTGTGTCTGTGTTACAGAGAGTGAGAGGGAAGGAGGGCGGGGGAGAGAGGGAGAGGCAACTCTAGTTGTATCTACCTCGCTTACCAGAAACACAAAAGCCCTCCCCAAAGCCACCAGAAGACTTCAGCTGACAGCCCACTGGCCAGAACTGTGCCGCACGGTTGTCTCTAAGGCAAAGAGTGTGGGAAAGTTAATATTTGGCTTTCTAGTCTCTATAATAAAGACAGCAAGGATAAAGGAGATTGGAAAAAACCGTGAGTTAGCCAATTAAACTGTTGGCCACATTTTGCCTATATTAATGTAGAGCTTTTAAAGCCTGAAGTCAATTTGTTAAGGTTTCTCAAGGACAGGGAGATAAGAAAGAACTAAGATCTTTATGTCTAATGCAGCGTAAACCTTGGAAAGGTGGGAAGTAGAGTGGAAAATAAACTAGAAATTATCTAAAAATATCTTGAAGCCAGATTTTTCAAAACATTAGGCAAGCCAGTCACTCACAATGGACCCTAAGATTGTCCACCTGTAAGGTGGGTAATAATAGTATTTCTCCCAGTTTTCATAAATGTCACCAAAAATTTTGATTAAAAATGTATATACATACACAGTATAATTGTTTAAAGTAAAAATTATACATTATTTGGGGAAGAAAAATAATCCAAATATAATCATTACTGGCTCTTGGTCTTCAAAACATGATTTCTTCCATGCTTACAAGATGAAAACAAGAAAAAGCAATAATTGTTTGGGATATTTTAATAATATTAACCCCCAAAATACTTGACGTCAAATTGACTGGCTTTAATCAACTCAATGAATGATTTATTCAGCATCCCTGATGTGATGAGCCCTCTGTTAAGAGATACTTACGATTATGCGAACTAGGAAACCAGCAGAGAAAGGTGAATGAAATAGGAAGGTTAGGTTAATGGGCTATAGCTCTAGGAACCAGGAATCATAGTTATTTGGAAGGGTGTGTATCAGACTGAGAAAAGTGGCACTGAAGTAACCTACCATTTGAAGGATAAATGTGTTCTTGGAGAGAAAAAAACCTAAGTGGAAGCAACGAAAGTAGGAAAGAGAGTAACCCAGAGTGACTGTGTTTTACTGGAATTGTAGGAAAGGGAACTTGAAAGCATAAATTTAGGCTGTAGAAGGCCTTGAGTATGGGAATAAGGAAATTAACATGGGTCAGCCCAACTTTGGGTTCTGAAGAGAGGGGCTTTGTTTAAGAATGTATCTGTGGCCATGGAACAGTTTTTCTACAGATTATTAAAATGTTTCTGGAAAATAAATGATATTCTGAATTGTGAGCATGTACGATAAGGAAAACGTAAGTGCTGTGGGCTGAATTGTGTCCCAGCAAAAGTCATATGTTGAAATCCTAACCCCAGGACTTCAGAATGTGACTGTATTTGGATGCAGAACCTTTAAAGAGGCGATTAAGATAAAATGACGTTGTTAGGGTGGGGCCTAAACTGATAGACTGGTGTCCTTATAAGAAAAGGAGATTAGAATGCACACACACACACAAAAGACCACGTGGAAACAAAGGGAGAAGATGGCCATCTACAAACCAAGAAGACAGGTCTCCAGAAGAAATCAACCCTGCTGACACCTTGATCTTGGACTTCTAGCCTCCAAAATTATATGAGAAGATAAGTTTCTGTTGTCTAAGCCACCCAATGTATGGTGTTTTGTTATGGCAGCCCTAAGAAAGGACTACAATGAGCAAGTATTATTTTTATTTTAAAAAGTAATAGAATTATAAACTTTCAATTCATGGAGGTGAAAATAGAAGAAAGGTAGCTTCTAGAAACGTTATATAATTTCAACTTCTTCAATGGAGGGAGGAGATGGAGTCAGTGATGACTAAGCTCTCCAGACTGGGAACTATACTATCTGGAAGGACAAGGGCTTTGTGAAAGAAAATGATGGGTGTGGTTGGAGCTGTGTTCCTCTTTTGGAGGCGAAGGTCCTCAGGATAGAGGCTCCATCGAGAAGTCAGAAGTGTGTCAGGCATGAAGGCATGGATGAGAGAGCCAAGGAAGTAATGGTGAGCACAAACAGGGAAATGCCGTAGCCTGACAACATGAGTGAATCATGCAGTTCCTTTTAAGTAGCTGAAATAATACAGCTAAATTGGTTGATTTAGTCTGCATAAGTAATTTCAATGTCGGCCAAGACCTTTCATCTCAAAACCAAATAAACAAAATAAAGACAGTATCTTCCTGACATCTAAGGCTTATCGTTTCTTTGGAAAAGGGGGAAAAAAAACTTTTTTGGGTTCTTTTTTAAACACAGAGGTAAGACCAAAAAGGCACATATCTCAGGGAAAGGTAAAATAGTGGTTTAAATTTATATGAGTGTGAGTGTGAGTATCTGAGATTAGATTCTTTCCTGAGAACAAATTTGATTAGCATCACTGAGTAGTGGGAGAGCATTGAACATTCACCCTTCCCTCTGCAGATGAGAACATTGCAGGAGGAGGTGAGGAGAATTCCACCAAGAGCAGGTAGCCTGGGACCAGTTTGGGGACAGGGTGCAAACCATCTCAAAATAGCGAAAGGATCGTATTTACCTTACCAAGGGAAAATTGGCTTCAATTATATATTTCACTTCTGTACCAGATTTTGCTTAAATGCTACCCTTTGGAGAAAATTAGGAAATTTGGGTAAATCAAGATTGTGCTCCCTACTTTTAGTTACTAAAATGTCTCTTCAGTTCCCAAGAGTAATTCTTGGCCAAGGTGCTTGCATGATTTGTTTATATTGTTCATTAATTAGTGTGATGAATGTATTAAAAATAGTCCTCCAAGTTTTCATCCTGAGGGCTTACACGTAATAGCAACAACCTTTAGAAAAGCACTGCATTATTTATTTATAGAATGGCTTTGACTCACTTAATAATGCTCTATAATTAATTTGTAGATTACTTTTTCACTTTGCAGAATTATAATTTAGCATTATGTTCCTTTAAAGGAAAACATTTTTGCTATTGCTAATATTGATCAATTTTCCTTAATGTGTTTGAGATTATTATGTCTATAGATAAATAAAAAATATTAGTGTAGTTAGAATGATCCAAACTTCTCAGATAGTCATTTATTCTGTAAGTATTTTTGAATACCTCCCATGTTTCAAGCACTGATCCAGGTGTTGAACAGGTAGACAAGGAGAGGCTGCCTTAAGATTTTTTATTAATACATTCTGTGTAACTCTTACAGTTTAAGTATGAACTATAGGAGGAAGGAACAAAATCAAAGCACACAAGATGAAGAAATAATTTTTCAATCCTCTGTTTCATCCCAGGGTGAATACAGATGTGTTCAATTTTATACATTTTGATACCTGAAGTATTATCATGGTAATCCAAATCAGGACCAGCAGACATTACACTGTACTTAGAGATTAATTTATATTTAAGATATTCCATTGTTATAACATAGTTAAGGATTTCAAAAAGTATTTAGACAAAAGAGACAAACTTGATTAGACAATATAATTTCCGAGAACAATTTTTTCCTAGAGTAAGCATTTCTAATTAGATTTAACCACAGCCTCATAAAAAGGTATATTTCCATGCTTTTTGCTGGGAGGAAAGGGGTTCCTAGCAAATGACTCCATGAAAATGTTTGCGTAGAATTCCCATCTCTGCTATATTTGCCTGATTTGGGGGCTCGAATCAATAATGCTGAGTAACAGTTGATCAAATTAGAGCAGAAACAGCCAGAGACTTTCCTTTTCAGTAGGTGTAGTCTCATGGAAAATCACCTTTGAATGCAACAATGGAATGAAGCAAGTGGGCGGAGTGTATGGGAAAATCCTGGAGGAAGTCCCCAACTAGTCAGTCTGCTTCTTGGCCCCACACTCTCAGATTCCCTGGGGAAACATCCAACATGGCCTTCTTGCAAGGGGGGCACAGTCAGTGATCCACCTACTACCAACAGCTGCATGCGGAAAGCATGCTGGCGGCCACAACAAGGGGCAGGCCTGCCCAGCAGATGAGTCGCTCCTCTGGACCCCTCCAGGCTTGCAGCTGGCTCAGATGAAAAGCTTAGGCTAGGAGCTGCCAGAAAGAATTTGGCAAAGAGCCCAACTTTTTTCTCAAGTACAAGTATTGAATTGACTTGATTCCTCAAAGAGATATGTGAGGGTGAAAGTAAGTTCATTGTCCATTTTTAATGGCCCTGAACTTCTAATAAGGTGACGGATGTGAAAGTGATTTTTAAAAAACACAGTGCAAATACAAGGCACTTTTAATTATTTTTTTAGTACTTGAGGAAAATGTAAAAACAAAAAGAGCCACACATGTACCAAGGCCCTGCATGACTATATTTTATTTCATCCTCTCTTTCAGCCCTCTGAAAATCATTGCCCATGTAGGCTATCATTTTGTGAATTATGTCCTCAAGTTGCTTTTCGGTGTTCTGCCAGCATGCACTTGTGACAGTTCTAACATCTGATATGTATATGGGAAATCCATGCTATTTTTCAAACAAGGTAAAACAAATACTAGCCAGGAAGTTAGCCTAGAGTTTAAAGTATCATAGAATGCACTCCCAAATCCCAAATAACCCCTACACTCATTACTACCTACTATTTGCTAGCACCATTCTCTTGAGATATATATATATATATATATATACATATATATATATATATATTCCTGTAATCCTCACAACAAACATGAGGGATGTAGTAGTATTATTCCCATTTTACAGATGTGAAAACTGAAGCATATAGACGTGAAGTAATAGGCCCCAAATCACACAGCTAGTAAGTGGCCAAGTTGGACCTCAAATCCTACTAGTCTGTCTTCTAGTCTGTCTTTCTAGTCTGTATAATTAACTATTACACCATATGCTTTTAAATATTATTAATAGTTTGTGTATATTGTGCTGTTTCTAATAAAAGACATACTTTCCATTATGTATATCTTTTTCTTAGTCTTCACTTTTGGATCTAAGACCACATGTAATATTACTAGATTTTAGCTCATAAGAGACATTATGATAATTATGTATAAAACACATTCGCAGAACATTTATACTTTCTAAATGTTTTTCCTTGCCATTACCTTATTTGATCCCCTTACCAACCATTAGAATACATAGAGTTTTATACTCATGTTTTTTCAGATGAAGAAACAGGCCAAAAAAGATTAAACAATGCGTTCAACTTCAAATCATAAGTTTGTAGCAATTCTGAGACTAGAAATCAAATTTCCTGGCTCTTGGTCCTGCACTCTTTCTAGTATATCAGACTCTTTCCTCATTTCTTTCTCTTACAGTTTGGGAAGAAAACAAATGAATTTAAAGAACCCAAGCAAAATTGGGAAAGCATTTTTTGAGAAACATTTAGAGTAATTTTAGAAGTCTTTGCTGCAGTAGAAGGTGAAAATGTGTTACATTAACAGTAGACTTCATTACATAAGCACATACAGCTGGGTTCTGGCTTATTAATTTTCAGTTTCTCATATTTTGGCCTGCCTAATCCGAATGCTTTGACAGGACAGGTTTCAAGTGCTCTTTTGCTTTATGCTGTTGCTTTCCTAGGGTAGCTAATTTGCACTTGCTCATCACTCTCTTCCTTCCGTCAGTCCCCGAAGCTCTGTTGCTAATTATTGACGTAGGTAAGCCTCAAAGAGGACAAAGCTAAAATTGGACTGCTCTTTACTTACAATTACAATGCATTTTCCTTTATTCAGGGGTAAAGCATTTTTAGCTGCCAGGTTCAGAGACTATTCAGTTGTACAGCTACTTGAGTTTCTACTAAAGAATCACAACTCAATTTTTAATTTTTTTTTTTTTAGTATTTAATTTACAGCCAGTTTGGGGTGTGTGTGTGTGTGTGTGTGTGTGTGTGTGAATTTTTCCTTTCTGCACTAATGTGTAAGACACAGCAGAATAATAACGCATTCATTCATTGTATAGATGTTTCTCAGAGTTGTCAAGAATGAAGAATAGTGCTAAATAAATGGAAGGATGTTCAGATGTAGAATGACCTCATCACAGGACCTGACACATGATAGATGCTCCAGAAATATTCATTACACTGAGTTACGCTATCACATAAACTGTATTCCTTGGCTTTGGAATCTACTGAAGAAATGATAAAGTCATTAAATATATGGGAATAGGATGGGAAGTTTGGAATCATCTCATGCAGTCCTTTTGTTTTAAAGATGAAGCAATGGAAATGCAAAACTGTTATGCGCCTTTCCAAGAGCATACATCTATTTAGGAGTATGCTTTTTTCATTATACCATGTGCTTCAGAGATTACACGTATGTCAATATCTGCAGCGCAGTGCATAGTGTGAAAAGAGCTGATGAATGCTTTAGAACAGTGCTGCCCAGTGGAAATGTAACGCACATCCTACATATAATTTTAAATTCTGATTAGTGACCACATTTTTAAAAGTTAAAAAATAACTGAAATTAATTTTATCAATATATTCCATTTAATTTAATATATTAAAATATTATAATTTCAAAATGTTCATATAAAAATTCTTAACCAGTTGTATTTTTTATATTAAGTCTTCAAAACCCAGAGCATATATTACACTTTTGACACATCTGAATTTGGACTGGCCATGTTTCAAGTATTTAATAGTTACCTGTGTCTTGAGGCTACCCTAAAGACAGCATGGCCCTACAGTTATGGAAGAAGAGGGGAATGGCAATGCATTTTTAAAACTGTAGTGTTTTTATCATTACTTATTTTTAAAGTTTGATTTTAATGTAAAAGTACAAAATTTTTTTTAAAAACTCAAATTGACTCAACATTATATTTAAAAAAAAAACTAGGGTAGACCGATAACCATTAGACAAATTGAATCCACAGTTACAATTTTAGACACCCACCCCAAATTAGTGAATAAGAAAAGCATCAAAAGCACTGGCTCAGATGGTTCTATATATAACTTCTATCAAACTTTCAAGGAAAAAATAATGTCTAACTTATACAAATTATCTCAATTTACAAGTAACTGTCTTTTTAAGTATACAATCAGTCCCATTTGTAGCATAACAGGAACTTAAACTGTTCATTAATTTATAAATAAAATATGATCATACAATAATCTTGGTTATCCATATTACCTGTTGTTGTCTTAAATTTCCTTATGTAAATGGGGAAATGGAGACTTGGTTGTCTTATCAAAAAATAGAAAGGTACTGCTGTTTAACAGACTGCTGCATAGTTCCTCCTGGCTATGCACATAATATTAAAAGCATAAAAATGAATGTAAGAAGAGAATTTCTCTTTCGTGCAATTTTTCAGATTCCTGTTTCTAATGAGAAATACTACAGAAGCAAAGATACTGTTGCATTGTTCAATGTTCAGATCCATGAAAGGTTAATGTAATTGCGGGTTTGAATATCACCTTGACCTTTTTCTTGGAGTTGGTGGGTTTTCTTCCCTTTTAAGTTCCTAGACTTTTGAAGTAAAACTTGAGCTGCGGTGGGAAATGGAAAGGCAAGGGACAGAGCAGGGAAGAAACTAAATTAGGTCACATTTCTAGAGGCTTCTGAATTTGGTACAGTGGATCCCTGTGACCATTTATAACCTAGCTTTTCAAAAGTCTATTATAGTTTCATTTTATTTTCAGGCCTAGGGAATAAAGCAGAAGACTTCTATAGCCTTTTCCTGAAAAGCTGATTCTGATTCTCTATGTGATAGCTCATTAATAAAGTTTTCCTTGTCAGTTACCATAAGGCCATGCAGGCTCCTAAGATGTTTTCTTTAAATTCCTAGTCTTTTACAGTTCTATCTGCAAGCATAAATTCCCACTAATGTCAGTGTGGTAAGGAAGATAGCCATGTGCCAGTTAGAATGCTTCCAGTGCAGCTGTAAGTAACAGAAAACTGTAACTCAGTTGGCTTAAACAATAACTCAGTGATGTTATCAAAGGCCTGAGTTTTTTCCGTCTTTCTGTTTTGCCATCCTCAAGTGTTGGTGATTTTTCTGGCTTGTTCTCATGATCTCAAGATGTCTGTTATAGGTCTAGCTGTCCCATACAGATGACTATGACCAATGGAAACAGAAGGATCTTCTTTTTTTAATGTCTTCTTATAAAAAAAAAAAAAAAGGAAAATTCCAGCCCAAATAGACTCCCCCTGGCTGTTCTCCTTTTGATGTCTCATTGGCCAAAATTGTTTCACATGCCAATGTCTTAACCAATCATACCATGGAAACGGTACCTCCATTATTAGCTGGCATAAGGATTCCTTCCTGGGGGCTGGGGCTGAAGCCCACCTCCCTGTGAGTACATGGCTGCAAAGGTATGTGGATATTTGAGTTATGTTGAGAGTCTAGCTGGGAGGAATGGCCCTTGGGTAGGCCACCTATAGAGTCAGCTACAAGTAATCAGAAATTACAGTATAGCAAGTGCTACAGGGAAGCATGTAAGAGCAAGATGCTGTAGAAACACACAAGAAGGGCACCTGGCGAGGCCAGCCAGGGCAAGGGGGAAAGGAGAGCATCCAAGTGGACTTTGGAGGAGAGTGTTGTCTGACCTTAGATTATAAAGGCAAGAGGAGTTAGCCAAAGAAAGGATGGTGGGAGGAGAGAAAGGGTATCGGGTAGACAGAGTATGAAGGACAAATGACTAGGAATAAGAGAGAATATAGTGGGTTTAAGGATATGCAGAGAAATTAATTTGCCTGAGGTATGAGCACAATTGGGTAATTGGTTAGAAATAAGGCTAGTGAATAAACTGTAGATTGTGAAAGGCCTGATATGATACATCCTATAGAAATGTGTACTTCATTCTGCTGCAGTGGGGAGTCAGTAAATGATTTTAAGCAGCAAATATCATAATTAAACATGTACTTCAACAAAAATCTTTGGCTACTATGGGAAATTGTGTTGCATAACGTCAAGACCAGAGGTAGGTAGAGCACATGAGAATCAATTGCAATAATCCAGGAAAAAGTGGTAAAGAGCTTTAAGATAATGTCAGTGGGACTGGAGAGAGGCAAATAGGTTTGACTATTTAGGAGTTTTGGTTAAACAGGGCCTGGTTAATAGGAGACAAGAGAAATAGGGATCAATAAGCACTCAGATTTCTGGCGTGGGCAACTAGGAGTATGGCAATGATATTTATTGAGTTAGGATATCCAAAGGAAAAGCAGACTTAAAAGGGAAGTGAATTATTTTAAATTGTACCTAATTTAAATTGTACGTATTCTGTCTGAAATTTGAGAGAGATATTCCTGTCCTTACAGCACTTTCATATGCTAAGGGATATATTAACCAATAAGTAATATAGGACAGTATTAAGAGTACTGTAATTTTTTGCAGAAAGTGATCAACAAGACAAGGGAGGGATGAAAGAGTTTAGAGAAGAAATTGCTTCTCCTTGAGGTAGAATTAGTAAAACAATCTAAATTTCCTTATAAAAGGGAAAAATTTTAGTTGATTCTTACATGTAAAGATTAGACAGATGGGAATAATGAAGATATGGGGACACCATACTCTGCACGAGGAAGATTTGAGGAATAAGAGGCTGGGTTGCTGCTAGGGCAGCCCATATGAATGGGTAAAATAAAATAGAAAGTTTGTAGACTAGTTGAATCAGCCAGAACCCTTGCATTATCTGTGTTGATCTTTTATTACAAGGTGTATTAGTCAGCTCTTGCTATAGTAATGCTACATAACAAACAACCACAAATATCAGTAACATACAATAATAAGCATTTGTTTCTTGCCTACAGGTCTGCCAGTGAGTCAAGATAGTACTGCTCAGGCTGCAGGTTGCCTTCATGCTTGTTCCTCATGTTTCTCCTTCTTCTTTGACAAACAGTTTCCCAGGGCATGTTCTTATTATGGCACAGTTGACAATTCCAAGAGTGGCAAGTGGCAAACATTTGATACCTCGTGAGGCCTCAGAAGAGCCAGTATCATTTGTGACCACATTCTGTTGGTCAAAATACATAATATGTCCAAGCCAAATATCCTTGAGGGAGGAGAGTGTGAGGAAGAGAACAGTGAATATTTACTGAACAGTGATCTAATGCATGACTTAAGGATAGATAGCATTGGATTTGACCCATCAGCCATAAAGGTGGAGCACCAAAAGTTCCCAGCTATTGATTGCCCAGTGGGCTGCTTGACAAACTCAGGAGAGCAACCTTAATTTCAGTGACCTCTTTTTTTATTTTTCTTTTTTTGCTCTATGACTGTACTTTCAAAAGGGATGGCATGAGTCCATGAACTGCTCACTTGGCTGATTGGTCAGAATCAGAATGAGCCACTCCAGGACCATCTCATGGTCATGATTAGTTATGTCTTTGGTCTCATGTAACAGTATCATTCCATTCCCGTAGGAGTGAGTAAAGTTGGTGTTACCTCCTTCTCTAGCACTACTGAGTGAGTGATTAAAAACAAAAGCAATAAAAAATGATTGCAGTATTTTCCTTGATATGTAGTTTTTGGTCTTCTTCCAAAAATTCTGGACATTTATGAAAGCCAGACTAAGGCATTGTGCTGGTTATTGTACCAATAGTGTGTCTTAATTAGCTCTGAGGATATATGTGGCCCATGTAAGTGACATAATTTTCCTATCATTGCACAGCTAAGTTGCATACTTGAGACTTGAAGCTATCTTCAAACTATGTTACCTCTAAATCACTACCTAATTGCCTCATAAACAAGAGATTTTAGCCATTATTTTGAATTCCTGAATCAAAGATACATGACTGAGATTGTGTTTCTTTGATCCATACATTCTCAAGCCCAAATAGTCTCATGGCTTGAGTAGACCTTATAATGTGTGTCCACACGTGCACATGGGTGTATGCTCTGTTTATAGAAGGTCATCTTTTAATATGGACTCTGGTGACATGGTCATATAATATACCAGGAAGGCTCACCTCCTATTTCTCTATACTTCCCAAATTCCACTCAGCACTTTTTCTCATTTCATTCTGTGACTTCTGTGCTGCTAGCACTGACTAGTGACTCAGGAAGGCTGAATACAGTGAAGAAGAAAGAGGTACATTTTCAGGCACAGTTCAGTCCTGAGGCTCCTTTCTGCACCATCCCATAGACATTTCAGAGCAAAACTCTAGCTTCTCTTTTATGACTGCTTGTTCATTCAGACTCTTCTTAATATTGAAGGAGATATTTGAGAGAAAGGAAAAAAGAATAGGGAGAACACAAAGACAAGAGGAGCAAGAGGCTGGATTTAAAAAGTGTATTCAGGTTTAATCTTTTACACATTAAATTCTACTGAGACCCTTAAATACTAGCTGTCCCAGGGTTTGTGCTGAAAAATCTGTCACAACCATGATCATAAAAATTTTGTCCAGCAGTACAATAAATGGGAGGATTCATCATTACACATGTGATAGGAAGAAGTTCCTGATTGAGTCCAGTTTCCAGGAGTACACTTCCAGGGAGCGAGGGAGAAGACATAGGCTAGGTAACATGGCAGATGTATTGTGAAAAACCACGAGGGTGCCAAATTGCCAGAACGAGCAGAAGGGAAATCAGAGAGAGGAAATGAAAGCACAATGGACTGAAGAAAGTACAGACAGAGTCAGGTCAAGTTTAATATGAATGTCACTGGACCCTGTGTTCCATCCCTGGGTTAAGTGCACTCTAGTGCTTAACTCTGAGATGGTCCTTAGACAATAGACTTTGGATGAATACCTTTAAATTATTTTATTTTCAACAAACAAATTTATCCATTGAAAAAATAGAATGAAATGAAATGAAAAAGCAACAAAAGCCTTCGACAAATAATTGTTGCTTCATTGGTTAGTAGGGTTTTGGTGAATAATAAATAAAACGAAACGAAGGAAAGAAAGGAGGAAGGGAGGGAGATTGGAAAGGGAAATATGTGTGTTCTAATTTCACTATTTTAAAATGCCAATAATTATTAATAATTGTACTGTCTTAATCAGATTTTTATACCCACTTCTTTTCGACCTTCACAACTTATTGTAGGTCTGGTAAACTTCGGCTATGAATCCATCTGGCCCAGGGCTTTTTTTGTTATTACTGGAAGCTTTTTTATTACTGCTTCAATCTCGTTGCTCGTTATTGGTTTGTTCAAGAGTTCTATTTCTTCCTGATTGACTCTTGGAGGTTGTGTGTTTCCAGGAATTTGTCCTTTTTGCTCTATGTTTTTGAGTTTATGTGCATGCAGATTTTTATAGTACTCACAGATGATATTTTGTATTTCTTTGGTATCAGTTGTAATATCTTCTTTTTCATTTCTGATTGAGCTTACCTGGGTCCTTTCTCTTCTATCCCTGGTTAATATAGCAAGAGTTCTATTAATTTTGTTTATCTTTTCAGAGGACCAACTTTTTATTTCATAGGTTTGTCATATCTCAGTGTGCTCTGTTCATAAAATAGTTTTTGAATTTTAGGGATGATTAACAATGTTGTCACTTAAAGTTTTTTTTACAGGTTGCTGCAGACAAAATATGGATAGTGAATTATATCAAATAAGTATAATTATAGGTAAATGCTTTTAAGTTAAAATTCAATAAGTTCTTATGATTAAAAGTATTTCATCCTACTTTCTTCTTGTATAAAAGTTTCTCACAAATAATGGCTTATATATATAGGGTGTCCATAAAGTCTGGAAACATAGATTATGTTTTATATCTTAACAGACTGAAGATGTCCTTTTTGATATTATGTATAGCCTGTTTTCGGACTAAGTACCAGGCACTATTCTAAGTACTTTACTTGTATTAATTCATTTAGCCTGTTTTGTTAGTATTTTTCTCACATTATCAGTACCTTACCCTTAATAAGTAAGTTTGCCTACATGCGCACACAGACACTTTTACGTTTGGAAGCTTGGCTCTTATGGAACTCTAGGACATGAGAATGCAAGATTGGCCACAGAAACTCAAAAAGGTATGGCTGGGGATGTGACCAGGACTATCCTAGCATTCATGGGTATGCACTGGCTGGCTCCTCCACTAACCCTTGGAGGTAGTTTTGCTTTACTGCTTTAGAAATGGTGTGAAGAGTTTCAATTTATTTCACTTTTTGATATTTTTCTTGGTTCCTGTAGAACTGACTCAAGCTTTAGAAGGTATCCTCCCACCTGAATTTGGAAAAATACATTTCTAAAACTTTCCCAGATATGGAAATTTTGAAGTCATTGAAAACCTCTTACTGCAGCATTTGTAGAAACAATTTCAGAACAGAGTACTTTATTGCTTTTCCTAGCACAATTTTAACTGCTTGTATAGGTATTACAAATGCATAAAATACATATGCATATGATGAATCAAAGAGACAGAACTATGTCGTATATAGTGATTATAGGTCACCTCAGAGATATTAGTAACATCTTTTTATAGAGACTTTATTGATATTTCACCAACACAAAAGAATCAACAACGAATTATGGCTGCTGTTTATATAGGACAAGCTCAAAGCCAACCATAGCTATGTAATTTCCATGATTTTCTCCCCATCAATGGAAAATTACTGTCAACCGAGCCAGAGTCTACAAACTGTGAGCAAAAGTCTATTTCCTTTCTACAACAGAGTGTTTGAAACTTTTTTCAATAGGGTAAAATTACCATTAAAGGTCAGAGATTAGTTTTTCATGCTTGATGGATTCCATTTGCTTTAAAAGTATTATACCAGGAGGGCAGACTTTTTTTCTGAATTTACAACCAAATTAGAATTCAAATATTCAAAGTTTTCGGTCAACCCCAAACTATTTTCTTTTGTTTCTTTTCCCTTGGCAAAGTGATATTGTTTTAAATGAGGAAATAGAAAGGCTTCGGGGAAAAAAAAAAAATATATATATATATATATATATATATATACACACTCTCATATTTGATATCATCACGTAGTCTAAAGATATTGCACCAGCTCTATGATGAGGTTAACTTGTTCTTCTGTAGATTATGAACATTTTGAAAGCAGTGATTTTGTTTTTTAAATAAATGTTATTCATATTTGATAACCTGTTTTTTTTCCTATGTGTGTTGTCTTAACTAATGACTGCCCACAATGAACATAAATACTACGGTCTTCTTTTTTTTTAAGATAAAAGAAAAAGAATTTCCCAATTCATTGTTTATAAAATAAAAGATCAGAAAAATGCATCTATATATAGATTGAGCTAAAACTGTATGACATCAGCAGACACCTTGTGCAGAAAGAGGCTGCATTTATAGTTTATTTCTTTAACACACTGTTGTTAATTACAAAGTATATATATATATATATATATATATATATATATGTATATACACACATCCAGAAATTGTGGAAAAAGAAGTAAAAAAAATCTTGCCTATTATCCTACCATGATAACACAATTATGGTTCACAATTTTTCATATTTCTTTATATATTTTCTCTTTCCGTAAGTTGTGATCAGTCGGTAAACGTATACTATTGTGCTCTCTGCTTCAGTAACTGTAAGAGAATATTTCCTCTTCTTTCAAAACCATTTTTTCTTTTTTGAATGGTTTCTTTGATGTATTTGAAGTAGTTTCAAGTTAACTTTATTGCATATATTCTGCATGTAGCTACCTCTCAGGGAACAGACACCTTTTTCTTTCAAAAATCAAGGGGAATGCACAGAACTTCATGATTTTAATTAATTGCTGCATGTCAAACAAACTCAGTCTTATATCTTTGCCAGAAAATAGGCATGGCCCCTAGCTATGTGATATAAGCAGGTTGTTCAACTGTACCTCAATTTTTTCATCTTTCTCATCTATAAACTGTGGATAAAATGCATAGTAGGTAATTGTTAAATGCTGTATTTGTTGCTAGTATTATTTTTAGTCTAAAACTTCCTCTAATATGACAGAAAACACCAATTTTAAACAATTCACTAGGTTTATCGATAAACCATGTTACATTTATAAAAATACCACCGGTGTACCCATACCAGAAGAATCTGTGGCTCCTACTAAAATGTTTATTATGTATTTCTTCGCATGGTATATGTGATCAGTTAATTTAAAAATCCATCCCTTCTTCTATCGTTTGTCAAAGCTCAATTACTCCAGGCTTATTTTACGTATAAAGGAGAACTATCTTTAAAAGAGTAAGATAAGTGACAAACAAAATTCCATATGTTCTCTCATTTTACTGCCTTCCAAGCGGTTAAGATCAGGGAATGTTAACATACATGCGCCTCGGTTCTAGGAATAATTGAGTCAACCATCATAACAGGATCTGACTCTATCTGAAGGTAGGATGAATAGTTTATAGTGAGCCAGTCTGCTCTCAGCCCGGAGAATATCCAGCCGCATAACCTCAAGGGAACTACATGGAAAAAATTAAGGGAAATGCTTTGGGCTTTAGAGCTTTTCATTTCCTATGAGCAACGCAGTACATCGCCTGCCCTTGTCTCACCCATGTCTCCATTGTCCTCGTGTAGTCTTCCTGCTGGTTCACTGTGTGCCTGGCAGGTTCTTACACAAGGGAAAGAGCTGTTTTGTTTATGAATATAAGAAACAGACTCAGTCAGACATACTTTGGCTCTGTGTGCCCAAAGGGGCTGTGGCCCTTAGTTAGACTGTCATGCCTATGATGTGGGGTGTCATGCTGCTTGCTGCAGACATATAAAGTAGATGGGCCTACAGTATGTCTCCTAATAAAGAGGCTGTTAGGGAAGCCTGCTGGTCCCCCGTGCCTAGTTACGACTGTCTAAATATTGCAATGTGGTAGTTGATTTTGATAAAGAGGTAAAAAAAAAAATTGTTAACTGGCCTCCCTCCCACTCACTAAGAAAGGCAGGTCACACACAGATGCGGACTCTGTCTCCTCTAATGAGGAGTGCGAAAGCAGCTGCTTCTGAAGGGCCAGCACGTGGCCTTCTTGAAAACCTTCCTTGGCCGGGGTTTTCTCTTCTGCCAACTGGTGCCCACCAAGCCAGTGGGTGCTCTCAACATCTAGGCAAATGCCAAAAACTTATCTTTGGCTCAGACACGCGCTGGCTTGCTAGAGGCAGCTGCCATGTGGAGAGGGCATGTCACCAGCTGCTAGATCTCAAATTATCAGCATGGCTTGACAGCTGCTGAAGGTGGTGCCTGCCTGTAGCACTGAGGCTGGAATCAGCGCCTCTGGAGTGACCACTGTCTCCTGCCTAGCATAGACTTGGAAACTCTCCACTGAAACAGGAAGGCAGCACTTTAACCTGGCAGCGGGTTTTGGAGTTAAGTGTCTAAGGACAGTTTTTCTCATTTCTGCACCTCCACCCATGAGTAAGGTGGCAGATGTTTTCACAGAGCTGAAGAAGGCAGGTGCCCAGTGGTTACTGTAGCAGCTGTTCACCTCAGTCCAGTCACCATGCCAGCTTCCAGAGCCATCGTCAGTTACGTTTGGTGGAGGTTGTTTCTTCCATCCCCAACTGTTGGTGACACTAACCACATTCTAGAGTTCATTATGCAGAGCTGTGTGTGTGGGTAAGTTAACAGGTAGTTTTAAACAATGAACTAGATACAGCCTTTCCCTCTTCCATGTAAGCCAAGGTGATTTCCCTACTTCTCTTTCTGCCCATCTGAGCATGTTTTATATCAACAAGATGGAAATTTACTCTGAGCTTTATGATGCTTTAAGATGCTGAGGTGTGTAATGCTTTAAACATTTATTTCCTTTTTCCTCATTTCAACCCCCAAATATGGCCACACCCACTTGCTCTAGATCTTGATCATCAACTATTTAAGCTATCACTGTAACTTAAAAAATATATTCTGTGCTCAAAGACTAAGGGAGTCTTTTAATAGGACTACTTTTGGTAATTATAAACTTGTAAAGAAGAATGTCATTTTCAAAATTTCATAAACCTTATGATTGTACTCATTCCAAATCCAAATCCAGAGCTATAATCTGCCTTTGTGATTGCAAAATTCTGCAGCTGTGATGTGACACACATTCATAATATGGGGGGTCGAGCCATCATCTTTATGTACCTTTTGAGTGATTATGAAAGGCCTGGACACAGTTTAAGCCTTCTCAGAGGTTCACTCATTTCTTCTTATTTTTCCTTCTTCTTTCTTCTTTCTTCTTCTTCTTCTCTCTCTCCATCTTTCTCTCTCCCATCCCTTCCTCCCCATTGCACAGTGGGCTGCTTCCTTCCTACAGATTTTGGGAGGAAAAGAGGCATAAAGGTTCTTTACTGGCCTCAGACACTTGAAAGAAATCTGTCCTTTCCCTTTCCCCGAGTTAAAACACTTACCATAAGTAATCATAGATTCAGGGGCAATTTTGACATATCTGGCTCTTAACTAGTGTTGACTGATGACCAACCTAACTGGAATGTGTGAATTTATGGTAGCTCCTGAAATTTTTTACTTAAGGCAGCCAAACATTGTTCGAAAAGGAATATGGCAAAGACATTAACTCTGAATTTAGGACTTATATGGATTGATTGACAATATCTTTAGTCTATTCATATTAAGTGGTATATGTTAAGTACACACACACGTATCGGGTGAGTGTGTGAGTATATGTGTATGTTTGCATGTATTAGTTCACATTGTCAGAAAATACACTGATTTCAATGTAACACTGATTTAGGCCCATGCAAATTAATTGACATTTCTACTTCTTTTAGCATATTCATTTGCCAACATGTGATCTATCCATATGACCCTTTAAAACACACACACACACAAAAATAATAAAGTGTATTTTGGGTTCACGTAGTAAGCACTGTGAAGCTGTAAGCATTTTTTTTTTTTAATTTCAATGTTTCTCATTGGTCTACTTCACGGCATCCTATTTCACGGGGGTGTGCTCCAGAGACTGAAAAGGCCAAATGATGGGGAAGAGCAGGGATATGGAGAAAGAAAGGAAGGATTTGAGAAAATTTGACAGTTTACTAAAATAAAATGACATCATTTCACTATTTGACAAAGAACAAACAGACCTAATCGTTCATTTCATTTTGATCAGCTTTCATATATAGTTTCCAAGTCCTAATCAGAACTGTTCTTTGGTGTCACAAAGTAATGAAAGAGCCATGTATTGGTTTAGGGACCCTCAGAAGTAGACCCTGAAATGAGGATTACAAGCAGTTTATTCAGAAAGTCCAAGAAACATGAGTACAGGAGTGGGGAATTGAGACAGGAAATGGGAGGATGCAAGTAGAACATGCATCATCAGACCAGTTGTCACAGTGTGAACCTAGAGCCCGGTCCCACCGGAGGACTCTGAAAGACGGTGTGGAACACACCTCAGAGTCATCCCAGCTGTGGGATGAGGAAGCTGGGGTGCTTTTCCACCAACTCTGCTATGCATCACCTGTTTCTGGGGATCATTAACAATCCACCGCTTCTGGTTTATTTGTGCATGGGCCAAGCTTGTAACCATGGCCAGAAAATAGCCCTTGGGCACAGACTCCCAGGTATTAAAAACCCTTAGGCAAGAAGCTGCAGGTTTTGGAGTAAGCAGCTTTGAAAGGTAGGTATTCAAAGGATATGGGCACTAATACCTTCCCCTGTGAGAGTCATGGACAGAGTTACTTGTTCATATGTCTATATGGTACAAGTTTTAAATCAAGGTTTCTCTTTGTTTTGTATGTTTGGAAACTTTAAAACTATTATAGTTTTTGTATTGGTATTTAGGTATCTGAATTTATAACTTCAAAATGATCTTAATAAGTAGAAAGCAAATTAATTATCACAAAATCAGATGTGTAGTCACATTTTACTTGAAAATTTTCTGTAGACTATCATTTGAAATAGGAGCTTCCATAGGATGAGACTTAGAGACATTGTTCTATAATTTGTTTAATTATGTGCTTTAAAAATACTTTATCATATCATAAACCTTCAAAACAAAATGATTAATCACCTTCTGAAATCTGTAGAAAATATCTCCTAAATGTCACTCTCAATTACCCCTTTTAGAGCTAAATTGTAGAACAATGGTTTCTCTTCGCATGGAAATAAGGCTTCACCAAGTGTAAGATGACCATTATGGTCAATTTAGCTTTCTCTTGATTTAGGAAGAAGAAAACAAAGTTCCATTCACAACTACTTCAAAGATTTTAAGAAATTCTCCTAAGTCATTTCAGCAACCAGGCCAAAAGAAAGGCCTGGAATACCAAAGTTAGAGGGAATTTAAAAGTTCCACTCACACCTCAGCCCTGACTGCCAACTGTCATATTTTTGCTACTCATGGCTCCAACACCTCTCCCCATAGAACTCACCTCTCCTACCAACCCCAAGGGAGCCTACTCCATGTTTAATAGAAAGTTCTTCTTCACATGACCCCATGTCTCTTCACCAGGATTTACTAATGGAATAGCACTTTCTCTCCAGCCCAGGTGTGTCTTCAGCCTTTCCTGTCCTTTTTGTCTATGCCATTTGTCACAAGAAAATTGCCTCTTTCTTCTACCGGCTTTCAAGGTCCTTATTTAGGAGCCCCTCTCCTTGAAACTTTCTCTGACTACCCAGCCCATAGGACTTTTCCTCCTCTACTTTTTCATCATAATATTCATGATCTATGTCATTCATTCATTCATTTTTCTATTATTTATTGAGTGCTTCCTATCTACCAGGCACTATTCTAGGTACTGGGGACATAGGAGCATATGCCCCAGGCAAGTTTTGCACTTATAGAAGATGAATTCTAGTAGGTGAGATCTATATGAAGAACCAAAACATTTGAGATATAAGACCTGTGAAGCAAATAAAGCACAATACTATGGTGGTTTTCATGGCCATTATGTCTTTTACCACCCATCCCCTATTTTTATTCTAAACTCCCTAAAGCAAGTACTACCTTTTTTATTTGTTAGCATTTATTTACCACAAAGACCCAAAAATATTTATCAACCTATTTTCATAAGTATGTAATACTATTCTAAATGGATAGTATATTTAATCAATTTGGGATTTATGTGAAGTTGTCTTAAATTGATAATGCTATAATTACATTTGATGTTGAATGGAAGGACACATTTTCCCACTTGAAGAAGTCTAAATAAATGTCACAATGTTGGTAGATTTCCTTACAGGGGGTTAACTCCTAAAGCCGGCATGGAAATGTATGAACCAGTTTCACTTCCAACTCTCTGTGCTTAACTCCTTTTAGAATACAGAAAGATTTTCCTAGCCCTTAATTGTCCTCCAATCTCTGTTGACCCCTCCCACTCCAACCCTATCAGACTCTTATCGCTCCTTTAGAAAGATCTGAAGGGTTAAGTCACTTATTTACACCTACTTACACTCAGCCCTTTGTTGGTTTTTGTGATGCATAAAAAGAAGTATCAGATCCTAGTTAATGTACACACTGTCTATAGTACCTAACAATGACACATGATGACTCAATTAAGGGGAAAAGGCTCTATTTATCAGCACAGAATTTGGATTATCATGTGGCAGCTAACTTTGCCTAACTCAGAGAGTTAAACCTTGTTTGTAAATGCTGGGGTGTGTGTGTGTGTGTGTGTGTGTGTGTGTCTGTGTGTGTCACTAATTGCTAACTATACCAGCTCCTGAATTAATATTTGGCAACATCAACATTCATTGTATAATGGAGGAGTGTGGTCCAAACGAGTTAGACATGCCCTCTCCAAACATCAACTTACAGCTACAAAACAAAGAATAAGTTATAATTACAACTATCTTACAGGGTTGTTTTGAAGATTAGAAGAGAAAATATAGATAAAGCACCAAGTGGATAATAAATGTTGAATAAATTCCTTCCGCCCTGTGTGGTTTACCTAACCAAATTACTCATTCAACTGGTCACTCGGACTTTGGTTAATAATTAGCTAAAAGGTAACAACGCAGGATTTTTTTTGAAAAAATTAAGTCCACTAGGATTAGTTTTATGCATGGATAGAATAGGCACTTGCCATTTTATCACAGTTCTCCAAAAATTTCCTCCCTGGAGACCTGAAATATTTACCATTGTAAAGTCATCCCATTGTGTTATTATTTTTATTTACTATATCTACTACTAAGATTTAAGACATTAAAATGAAAAGTATTAGTCTACTGATGCATTAGCCATTCTGTATAAATGAGTTTCTTAGAGATTAATAAAACAGCAAATCAGTATATTTTAAACAATGGTTAAAAGAAAATCTGGTAACATGACCACCACCTCCACCCCAAACTTATTTTGGCTTTCGCAGCATTGGCCAGTCAATATGTTTTTTTTAAAATTTTGAGGGCCAGGCGCTGTGGCTCACGCCTGTAATCCTAGCACTCTGGGAGGCTGAGGTGGGAGGATTTGCTTGAGCTCAGGAGTTTGAGACCAGCCTAAGCAAGAGTGAGACCCCATCTCTACTAAAAATAAAAAAAATTAGCTGGGCGTGCCGGCGTGCACCTGTATTCCCAGCTACTCGGGAGGTTGAGGCAGGAGAATCACTTGAGCCCAGAAGTTTGAGATTGCAGTGAGCTATGAAGATGCCACTGCACTGCAGCCGGGCGACAGAGTCAGACTCTGTCTCAAAACAAACAAACCAAGAAACAAACAAATTTGAATTAGCACTGCAATTTAAAATGGAAAGATCGCACATAAAATTTCACATTTCTCTTTACACTTGAGAAAAGTTGGCTATATTGAGCTCTCATTTCTGGGAGAACGAGCAAGCTAAACAGCAGCTGCCTCCTTCCACGGTTTGCATTTTCAGTGTCCCGGCCCCAACAGTCCTTACTATTCTAACATTGAGGACAAACATGAGTTGTTGTCCATCATCATTCAAAAGCTGTTTTCTTTTTTCCTTATACGCAGCCTGCTTCCCTCCTTGACAACACAGCCTGACTTCTGAGACAGAGAGGGGCCAAGGTGGCATGGGGGAGCAGAGAAGGTAGAGCACTTTTTCTAAGAGAGCCACCATTTTAACAGATCAGTAACTAACACTATATTGACATGATTGCTAAATCTCTGATGAAAAGATACAAAAACAGAATGCACAGAGGAGGTCCTCTGAAGGAGATGCCTTTTCATATGGTCCTTACCTTACACCCAGTGGTCAAGCCCGAAGGCAGACGTTCTTGCTTCATCCCCACCTGTGTGCCCCCTGGGTACCCCGAGAGCCACCTGGATACCTTAGAAGCAGGGTAGGTGGTGCGGATGAAGACAAGTCTATCAAAACACAGGCCTGTCAAGACCAGAAAGAGAAAGTCGCACTTTTGACCTTACAGTTTGCCTTGGGCTGACACTAAGCACTCAGTCAACACCAAATTCAACTTCCATACACTTCAGGTTTCCCTCATGTTTTTCCTGGGTCACTCAGTATTTCAAGATTGAGAAACTGAACCACATCTAATCTTTTATTAAAATACAATTGAAGATTATTAGAAAAGTTTATTAGTCAATAGTAAAAAGCTACTTAGTTAACTTTCTTAAAGAGTAGCTTTTTATAGATATCTGATTACCCCAATAAAAATCTTCAAATGGTTCAATGACCCTTTGCCATGTGTTCAGTGTCACCTGAAAGAAATAAAGGAGGGGAGGGGGTGTAATATTAATTTTGTAGTTTTTCCTAAACATTTATTTTTGGAATGCCTGTCACTTTCTATCCATATCTGAAAATTCATGGATTTCTATTAGCCTTCTTAGCAAATGATAATTACATTTGCAAGTATCTAGCAGACACACCCTGTACAACAAATTATTTTAAACTCTTAATGACAGTCACAAAATTCTGTTTTTTCATTTTCTCTGAGAACGTTCTGTTAAACTGTTCCTAGCCTTAAAGGCACACAGAAAATGTTTCCTCCAGAGCCATAAATATTCTTGAGGCAGAATCAGAATGAAACAGCTATGATTAATTTTTATTTATTCCATAATCATAATGACTGAACAAAAGGAGACACTGTCTTAAGAGTTACCATTTGTTGAGTCGTTGATGGTGTGTACTGCTCTTTCGAGCATTCTACCCGCATTATCTAATTTAATTCTCCCAACCACCTTGATTTCACCCACTTTACAATTGAGAAGACTGAGGCACAGGGAAGTAAAGCAATTTGGTGGGGTAAGGTGCAAGTTGGGAATTTATACCTTGGCAGTCTGCCTGCAAGATGTTCCTAACCACAGTCTGACACACTGCTTTCTCTGAGTATAAGTGTTAGCCTCAGGGCTTCAACTTGAGCCTTTGGGATTTATTTAAAGATGGAAAATATAGTTACGTTGTGTTACAATTTGAGAAGCAGAAAGACAGGACCACCAATTTCCACAATTCCAAAAGCACAATTCACATTGCGGTTTGTGTAAATGGTGCTCCCTGGAGTTGTGCAATGTGCAGCTCACACAGACATGCAGTGCCTTATTAAAATGATCCCTCCCACAAGAGTTTTTTTACTCCTCATTCCTTTAAATGATTCTGAGATCTGCTGCCCCCCCAAAACAGCTTCTTTTTAGGTCTCTCCTCATTCTAGGATCAAAGATCAACATTAAGTTCCCACAAACAATTATACATAGTCCAAAGACTGCTGGGCAGTTCCTTGGGTGAATTAAACCTTCTACAGCCTTTTCTTCTGTTTCCTGTCACGTCAAGCAATAGTGGCAGACAAATGTCCTCAGAAATGATCTCTGAGGAGTTGGAGGCAGGCTGCTTACGGGTCGAATTCACTGGGATAGGTGAACGTGGTGGTGACCTTTCCATGATGTTGCCGAGCTTAGTATGACATGGTGACTCACCATCCTCCAGTGTGACACGTGGTGACCTTGGAGCCGGATACTGCCTTCAGTGGTGTGTGACTCCCACTGAGTAGGGAGAGTAGCTCAAGCATTGAAATTTGCCCTCATGGCTACCGGCACGTGTACCCAGCCCACTTAGAGAAAGCGCAGGAACTCCTCTGCATTACGAAAGCCTTATTATTTCCGTTACACGGCCTATTTAGGTAAGAACAACAATGATGAAGAAAAAACACTTGGTTATTCAGACCTCTGTTGAATATTCTGTGCTATTTGCAAAACAATACATTTCATATATCCTTAAAAAACAAAGTTCATTTCAGAGAAAAAATATTGACCATATCCACTGAGCAGTTGAGCAGAATGAGAGTCAGAGTTGTAAACTCTGATACCCCTGTTGTACTTAGGGCTCAAATCTTCTTTTCATGTTTTAAGTTTCTCTATTTGGAGTAGGAACCTAACCCCAGGTTAAAACTACATCCTGGGACTGAGTGAAAAATGAATGATCTTCCTGCTGTGTCAGCTCTTTCATACGGACTCTCATCCTGGTGGGGACACCGGCGACTCCACGCTTCCCAGACTCTATCTTAGTCCCATAGTCAATAGCACAGGAGATTTAATAAAAACCAGGTAACCCTAATATTGTTTTAGTTCAGTCATTCAAGTAACCAAACCCTGGACTCATTATCTTACAATCTCGTATGTTCAATTATTTTAGAAGAAATCAGAAAATAGCATTTTTCTTCCCAACTAAGCTATTAGTTCCTCTAACGAGGCAACGACAATTTAGACTTCTTTTTTTTTTTTTTTATCATCTATTATACTGAGTGTGAGCTGGATTATGAGTAAGCACCTGCACAGTAATGCTTAATTCATTACTTCACCTCATTAGCAAGGTAAGGTAACTCACAATTATTGAGGTAGTACAGGAAACAGAACACTATCTGGAAATATTAAATACATCTTCTTGCATGAATCACTTCTTACTAGAATTCCCTTTTCTCCCAAATCCCACCTCCAGAGTTCTTGTCCATAGCAGGCACTGTGGTCCTTAGGACCTAGATCCTATGAGCTTTTTATGGGCCTGTAAAAATGTTTGAGAACTGAGAAATGAAATAATTGACTCTAAAATACAAAAAGAAAACTGCAAAATCAAGATTAATGTTTAATTAAATATTCAAAGCATAACATTATGTCAACTTCAATAGTTGTCAAGTGAATATCCATAAAAATTTTACTAAATTTGAAAGAAACTTACATGCTGATGTTTGTTCGTTGTGCAAGTATTCCCAAGTATGCTCGATGATTGCAAAGAAATCAGGGCCAGTCATTAGTTTCGTGAGTTTAATAGTAGCCACATAGTTTCAAAAGCAAAATTACAAGGACTCTTTCTAGATTTGTATAGTAAAAATAACCTACAACGTGGAAAGTGAGTCCATTTTAATGTGTTGGATATGGTAAGTAGTGAGATATACGTAAGTACTGAAACAGCCCTGTCTAAGCTATTTGCCATGTGCAAGATTGTTATTTTTAAAATAGCTTATGTTTTTTTTTTTAATTTTTATTGATTTTTTTTGTCACTGCACTTTAAATTAATTCTAATGTGCAGTTACTGTAAAGGTAACTCTTAAGAAAAAAGTTAACTATTTGCAGAGAAGCCTGAGAGTCAGCTACGGAGTAACTTAAATCCTAGAGGCATCTGACTCACTGAGGACCTGTCAGCTGAATGAAGGCTTAAATTTCAGGGACTTGGGTGGGAGAGATTTTTCATATTCTTTCCCCATATGGAATAACAATCTGCCCTGAAAATAGAAAGTATTTTGGCATTATCTATTCTAGCTCATTTGCCTTCAACTTTCCATAAAGCAACTTCTGCCAAGTACGACACTTAAGACTTGACTTTTTTGCAAAAGTATCAGACAAAGCACTCCCTTTAAGAACACAGGAAACATGCTAAAGCAGTTTCTCTAAAAAATCACAGTTCTGTGTTGTTTGTGAGTAATTTTATAGAGGTCGCTGCATGCTTGGAGTGAACATTCTGTCTTTCTCTTCAGAAGAAAACACAGATTGATATATAAGTCAGATTAAATAGCATCTAAGTCTGCTTTCCTATCCCTTAGACAGGAGCTTTCAATTCAAAAAAAAAAAGATTTTAAATATGATACACTCATAGAAATAATTTTTGAAAAAGGATGATAACTTAGTTTTTCATTTCAAGGAGAGAAACAGCATAGTAAAATAAAGTACATTTTTTTAAAAAGTTACTTTTCAATACCACATTTATATATACACTGGCATTTAAATACTTGAAATATTTGAAAGTCATGATTCCTAGAATAAAAACAATGATTAACTTTTAACGATTACAATGTCGTGCAAAAAATAAACTGGGGTGATAAATTCATCCATCTTTATCACAGAATCGCTTGAACAAGTTTAAAAGAATTATCGTCTTATTCAGATGCTACTTCCAATGCTATTTGTTTAGTTCTTGAAGTCCTGATTTTCACGGGTGATGCTTGGCTTTGGTAGTCTAAGATTAAGTCCCAAGTTAAGACTATGCACATGCTAATTGACCTAATAGATGTGTTTCCTGGACTGTTTGGTGGAGGAAATAATAGTACCTAGCTCATGAGCTTGTTCTAAATGTTAAATGAGAGAACATATGTGGAGCATCTTACACAGTTCCTGGCACATGGGGAACACTTGATAAATGAGAACTCTTTCTGTCATCTTCAGATCTCCTCTTCTGGAGCCAGAAGGCCTGAGTTCTGACTTGCTTCTTCTACTACATTGACTAAGGTAGCACTCCGTGTGCCTCAGTTCCCTCATCTGATAAATGGGTATACAAAGTCTTCATGTGGCTGATATAAACATAAATGTGCTAATGCATGTAAACCACTTATTAGTGGCTCCAAATAAGGTTCTTAGAGCATTGGCCAGGATGCAGCCTTTACATCCAGAGAAACAGCCACCTCGTTCATAGGCAGATTGGTGACAGATTTTGGCAGATTTTATCAGATGCCACAAGCACCCTCCTCATTGTCCTGCTAAGATGTGGGGAAACTCTTCCTGGAAAAGTTATTCCTTTGAACTGAGCTTCCCAAAGGTCCCTATTCGAATTCAAATACTCTGTCTGGGTTGAATAGCACATTGCATAATAGGTTCTCCAGATTAAGGCCATTTCTCCTAAATATTTAGGAAAGAATCTCTCTCTTTTTAAGGATGATGGATGATGCTCGGTGCCTGCCTATGACTTCTTCCAGCATATTTCCTTATCCCAACTAGGTCCTGTTTCTTTGGGAGAATATTTTTTTATTGTGAAGATACCGTAAGAACTCCTTTTTTTTAAGCAAAAAAGGCATCTAAAGTAACTTTTAAGGATAGAGGCTTATGAAAAACAAGACAGAGGCAAGACTCAATTTTTGAAACCTAATTCTAGCCATGAAGTAAATGCCACAAAAGGGCACAGGAAGAAAATGTGTAAAAGGCTTATCTGTCATTGTTGACCGAGGATTTATTCTGTTGTTAAGCAGACACCCTGTGAGCCAGATATTGCAGTAGGTGCTCTGAATACAAAGACTAAGTCCCATTACCTGTTTTCAAGGAACTCACAGCATTATGGAGGCCCAAGTGTCTGTTGAGGGCCAGACCAAGAATGGTAAAATAATCCCTTCCCCTAGGAGTTTCCAGTTAGTGGCTTACAGTTAGCCACATGAAGAGAGGATCACCATATGGTGTTGACAAATACTCTGAGAGGAATTAGGACAGAAATCTAGAGGTTTGCATGGCTAGGTACCTAATTCAGGCTGCCAAGCAGCAGGACTGGAGGAGTAACCCGAGTTAATTCCTGACAAAAACAAGAGGTAAAAGAGAAAAAGGATAATACTGCTAGAGAAACATATGCAGAGATCTGAGAGTGATACAGAGGAAGGGATTCTCATTTAATCCCGGAGGAACTGTAGGAGGATGATAGGTGTGTGTATTGTCCTCATTTTGCAGAAGGCGGTGTTGAACCTTAAAGAATAGAATACTTTCAAAGGTCACACGGTCAAAATCAGTGGCTGAACAGTGACTGTGGGACTTGAATGCCCCTGTGTTTTCTACTCTGTGTTGCCATATACTACAAATGCATTACAAAGAAGTAAAAAACAACAATAATAATCAAAATTAACCCACGATGTTCACAGATTGAATCAAACCAAGGAGACTGAACTTCTTGAGTTTTTCTTGGAATTCATTGGCCTTTACTGATGCTTATGTTAGATCTGAGTGGGAAGAATACTCAGCAGGGAAGAGGGAAGAAGGTGAAAGGCTGCGTAGGCAGGGAAACAGCTTGAGCAGATTTGGGGCAAGGTGTGTAAGACTGTGTGGCTGCCGTTATTGGGTAGGAAAGCTTAGTTGTCAAGGGCGAGGCTGAATAGGAGATTGCATCCAAATGGTAGAAGATTTTATTTAACACATAAAGAAGGCTGGAATTGACTCTGCAAAGAATAGAAAGCTGTGGAAGCTTTTTAATCAGAGAATTTAACATTCTAAGGTTTCTCCTTGAAAGATGACCCAAAGATAACATGGAAGACAAATTTTAGATGTATAAAATGGGAGTCAGGAAAACTATATAATCTGTCATGTAAAGGGAGTCTAGAGACTAGGATCTAAACTAGGACAAACACACAAAACGATTATTTTAAATCAAATACTAATGTGTTACTAGTATTAAATAGTGACATATACTTTTGAGGTTTAAAGCTGCTTTCCTCTATATCTCATTGATTTATCTTTTAAAACTTATTTTAATAGTAAAGATTATTCACTGAGCCCTTTCTATATGGCAGATACTTTGCTAAGGTTTTACGTGTCTTTTTAGAACTGTCACAAAACTCTACTTCATCTCCATTTTATAGCTGAGGAAACTGAGGCTTAGAGAAGGTTATGTAACTTGTTCAAGATCAAATAACTAGTGGTTAGTGGAGTTTGGATTTGCACCCAGGCAATCTGAGTCCAAAGACTACTTCTTAACCTGATCCTGTATACTCTTCATAATTAGTAGGCATTGTCTCAAAGAACAAACTATTTACATTGAAGAAAATTTATTTGTAATGTGTGTCAAGGAGAAATTGCCTGAATTGCCAGGCTTATTTTGCCATTACTTTTAACATGTACAGGGGAAATGTCAAATGTAAATTAAATGGCCCTCATGCAAATTTGCTTTCAAATAAATCAATTTTCTTCATTATCTATTACATCAAAGGTTAAATTATTATTAAAACGCATTCTGTGTGCATTTATTTTTCACAGGTTGTTTTTCAAATCTTATTTTAATGAAAACTTCGATTTATTTCACAGTGTTAGAAACAAGGGCTTCATTTGGCACTGTGTTTTTTCCATATGTTTTATCTCTTTCAAAAATCTTTCAAAATTATTTTTATTAATTTAAGCTAATTTAAAATTTTTCCTTTTTCCCTTGAGATAGATATGTAGAGGTAGGAAACACTTGATTAAACACAGGGAGCTATTATAAATTTGAAATAAGAACTAAACTAATAATATGAGCAATCTGGATATGCACTGATAATATTCAAATATATTTAAGCCAAAACAAAGTAAAAGAATGATTTAATAAAAAAAACAGATGTTGGTGAAGGCAAAGATATTTTTGCTCTTGACTTTGTCTAAGCCAAGCAAAAACTTTCTAAAGAATCAATGATCAATAAGGCGAGTACATTTATTTCTCAAGGTGAGAATTGTTGTCTTCAAACTTTGTGCTTCCAGTGATTGGTTTTTCTCATTAAGAATCAGACATCTAGACCAAAATTGGCTATGAGAGTCTGAACCTACCATTGGAACGTAATCTTTATGATTTCACTTATATGGAGTATCAAGAGTAGTCCAATTCATAGAGACAAAAAGGTGAATGGTGGTTGTTAGGGGCTGGGAGAAGAGATTAGAAACAAGATTTTTAAGTGGGTACAAGGTTTTTAGTTTGGAAAGATGAAAAAGTTCTGGAGATGAATGGGGGTGATGGTTGCACAACAGCATGAATTTGCATTGATGCTGTTGAACAGTATACTTAGGAGGGTTTAAAATGTAAATTTTATGTTATGCATATTTTACCATAAGAAAAAATATACTGACTATTGGCCTATACTTACAGAAAGTTGACATATAGCCATTTGATAAAAAAAAATTTTAAATACTTATGCTTAGATAGACCTAGCAAATTCATTTCTTTTAAAGTAAAATTTAGATACCTAGCTTTAAAAGACTGGAGAAAAGATCTTCCTAGCCCATTTTTCCCAAAAAAAAAAAAAAAAAAAAAAAAGGAAAGAAAAGAAAAGAAAAAAGAAAATCACCCAAACCAATAATTAGTACAAAACCCAGAAAGTTACATTCCATTTTTGTGGAAACTAGGAGATGTCTGTAACTCTAAGCCACAATGCACAAAGATAGAAGTGGATGGAGAAACTTCAGTAACTTAACCAAATAAGCAGATGATACTAAAGAAAAGCAAACTGAGCTGCCCTTGGTACCCAAGAATGTGCTTTGGAAGATGGGTAAGTGCTAAAACAAAAAAAGAGACGTGTGGACATGTATATAGTATACACCTATCCATAAACCCTAACTCTTTCTTAGTACCGTCAATATACCTCACATCCCTCCCTGTGAAAGACAGAGATTCTGGGGTGCCAGACAGAGGGCGGGGGAGAGGAACAGTTGTACAAATGCAAGGATTAAATTAGTATCTGCAAACTTATCAGTAAGACCTTCAGCTCCCTTCTCCTGCTCACACCAGAACACTAGCAGGCAGACGTATCCTCCTCTAGGAAAATAGAACTACCCCAGAAGAAAAAAAATCCTACATATAGTAATATTTGGAAAAGCCAAAATAATGACCCCTGGGCACCTGATGACACTGCAGTAAAACCCCCAGTGTGCAAGCCCCACCCACGCAGCCAGAGCTTCCTGTCACCTTTCTAGGGCCTCACCCTCCTGTCTGAACTGGGGTCAGGGGTCAGTGCAGGAGTTTGAGGATACTGCTTTCATCACTGACTGATTAAACTATTTGCATGTATTTCTTTAATAACATTTAAATATTTAATTCAAAATGAAGTTACATTTGCAGAGATGTATTTAAGTTTAGAATAAAGAAGAGCAAGGAGGTCAAAAGAGAGAGAAGAGGGCACGTAGAATACAAAGGAAATACAGCAGCACTGATAAAATTTTAAATTAGGTCATTTATTTGATTCTTAGAGTATTTTCTTTTGAAATCCAATATTAGTGAAAAATTCTGAAAGACAATTATGAAATGCATTTTGTGTCACCATTACTGATCCTGTGCAGAAATAAAGTTGATTCTGGTTTTAAAAACTAGTTTTGTGCACCTTCTAGTAGACAAAGTAATTTGTTGACAAATATTGAAACCTATACATTACCAGAGGTCTCACGTATTGTTACCTTTTAAAATGATCATTTGTTAGCCAATATTACCTAATGAGGTGATCAAAATGCCATCTGTTGGGTACATAACAGCAAACCGCTATTACTCATGTTTTGAGGATGGCGCAAGACCTTATCACACTTTATGGCTAACAGACTCATGATATTGTCAGATATATCCTCATCACAGTGTTTATGCCTAAAAATTAGAAACAAGGACAAGTCAGATTGCTTAATCCTGGATATCTTGAAAATCTAAAATTTGCTGGCTGTTAAACATGTCCATCCTTATGCTGGTAACAATGTACTTACACCATTTTTATTGGATATTCATTCATTGCCACTGTCCAAATAAAGAGGACAGATGGCTTAAAAATAATTCCAAGAACTTGGTACTAGGCAGCAATTTTTAATCTCAATCTCTCTCTCTCTATCTCTCTCACACAAACACACACATGTACTCATACATATGAAGAACAAGCCTTGAAATGAGATACACTTGGGTCCACATTATTGGCTTTCCTTGTTCATAAAAATTGATATTGTCACATCTTCCTTGCAGGGATGTTGTGATGTATAGATAAGAAAATATACAGCATACTTAGCATTTAATGGGTGATTAATAAATAAGAATGATTATTATTATTCTAACCTGACATTTTACAAAAGTGGTAGGAAATCTAAAGGTAGGAAGCCTTCAAAATATAATAGTCTGGACTTCTCCTTGGGAATTAAGGAATTTAGCTCCAAGTGAGATTCATGCCAATAGGAAAGTCCTCGAATCCAACTGTATCCCTAGTGAGTGTAATATGATTAAAGAGACTACTAGAAACTGCCTCAAAATTCCCCTCCAGATAAGGAAAACACTGCATTATTTCTCAATAATGAGGAAATACTACAAGAGTTCAAAGTGACTTTTTCTCATTAGAGTACAATGTAGAATACCAGGAAACTTTAAAAACTGCAATCCCATGGTCCTTTTTCCTATAAAGTCAGTTTGACATATCTGCAGTCCTTAATTTAAGCACATGTGACAGGCCTGAACATTTAGTTAGTTTATAATATGGTTCTAAGAAATCTGCTCATAACAGATTGGAAAGTGTAGACTGTCTATTATAATCTGAAAATAGGAATTTACTTAGAGGACAGAAGATTTGGTAGTAGGCAGAATATTTCAAGGTAATAATATCTTAGAAGGCCTGGGTTGTACAATAAAATCACTCCTTAACACCTCATTCGATTGGTTTCAGTTAACGTTCCATGTTTAATTCACGGTTCTTAAAAAAATGTCATTCGTCTCGTAAGTCATGCTCACATTCAAATAAGAGAAATGGAAGTCACATTTTAGGGCGCACGCGATCTACCTGCATGCATTTGATGCTTTCCATGTGAGTGTTGCCCATCTTACTTTGTGGGCACCATTCATGGTATGAGAGAAATTTTGGTGCTATTTGAACTCTTTTTTTCTGTTAATACGTGTATTTTTGAGAAAAAAAATATAATCAATATATCAAACTCATTTACAAAGTAAAGTTAGCTTTTAAATTTAGGTTAAATTTTTCACAAAGTAGGTCAATGAAGAAAAGTATCAAATAGTGTTATCGATAAAATGCTAATATAGAAAAAATTGTGGAGATGGTGTCCACATGATTGAAGTTTGAGAAACATCATGTTACATCGTGGTTTGATTCAACAAAACATATGCAGATGGATGACTCAATTAACTTACACATCTGTGATACCAGTTATTGAAATGTGGTGACAACAGGAAAGTGGCAAGTAGTCTGTACAACATTATGCAATTCAGTACATCAGGGAAATGCTAAGAGATAATAGCAGCTTCTGGATCAAACACATATTCTTCAAAGCCCTAACAGGAAAGGGCCACGTGGTTCCTAAAGTCCAGTCTCCTCTTATCCAGGCATCCCTGTCACCTGTACAACACCATAAATCATCTCACTGGGACAGAGAACCTGGGGAACAGTAGAACACAGGGCTGATTATTTTTGGAGAATTGAACATTCAACATTCAAACATTACTGTATTAGTCTGTTTTGTGTTGCTATAAAGAAAATACCTGAAAATGAGTAATTTATAAAGAAAAGAGGTTTACTTGGCTCACAGCGCTGCAGACTGTGTAAGAAGCATCGCGCCAGCATCTGCTTCCGGTGAGGACTTCAGGGAGCTTCCAATCAAGGTGGAAGGTGAAGGGAGAACAGGTGTGTCACATGGTGAGAGAAGGAGCAAGAGAGGGAGGAGGTAGTGCCAAGCTCTTTTAAATAACCAGCTCTCATGTGAACTAACAAAGTGGGAACTCACTCACTGTGGGAGGGCACCAAGCCATTCATGAGGCATCTGCCCCCATGACCTAAACACCTCCCACCAGGCCCCACCTCCAACACTGGGGATCAAATTTCAGCATGAGCTTTGGAGGGGCCAAACATCCAAGCCATATCAATTACATTCTGTGATCATTGTCCTTTTCTTTCTGAAATGGCAACCAGAAGATACCTGCTAGACCTTACATGGAAGAGAGCACTATTTCAAATAATACATAGTTGTTTAATTGTATTTAGTTTGGTTTTTTCCTTCCTTTTCCCATAATAAAATTACAAGGAGAAAAAAGTTAAGCCTCCTCCTCTAAGCCCCCTTCTTCTCCCTGCAAAAGTGAGTAGTCTCACAACCCATCTTTTAAATTTCTAAAAATATGTGATCAGTTAACCTGCTTTAAAGCCACCAGCAATATACTAAACATGAGACAGTGCTAAGAAACCGTGAATTTCCCGGGGGAGATATAAGAAAACTGAAAAGCATAAGGAGGTAACTATGTGGAAAGCAGTTTATTGGCATTTACCTTAAGAAGCCTGAGAGTCACTGAAAGAAAACTAAATCACAAATGCCCCTTGAAGTGCGACCAGGGAAGAGGTGAAGGGTTTGCTGTAATAAGCAACCAGAGGCTCTGGCGGATGCCTTACTACGTTAATTTTCCAAGTTGTTTGGGTGGGTCGCAACTGCACTCCAACATCCTGTCTGCAAATGCTAAATAAATACCAAGTTCACGTCAGGACTAGAGAACCAACGTACTAACTAATGTCATTTAGGCAATCGGAATGCTTAAATTATGTTCACTTGGTAATTCATATCCAAAATAATTGAAGCTGCTACACCCAGAGGAATATATATCCTCTGTGCAAATGTTCAGAGAGATAGGCAGGGTGGTCCTTCTTTTAGGAGCTATTGGAATCAGTTTAGATTATATCTACTATAATAGAAGTTTTTATTTCAGATGTAGGAGGCTGTGCAGGTTTTCATCTTCAAAATAATAAGAGATGTTGACGTGATACAAAGCTTCATTCCTTACTAAGGAGCTGTTAAGAATTAGCAAACCTCGAGTCTTTGTGTATAGAGATGAATGAGATTTGCATATCATTTTAAAAAAAATAAGGTTCAGAAAACATTGTGCAAGGGAACAGCCTCAGTGCATGTAGCCACTTGTCCAGCAATAGTACATTAGACTTTTCAGTTTAAACATTCCTGTACGTCCTGATGCAAGGATGCCTGTTACACTCCGCTGAGTTATTAAGAGGCAGTTTACAGCTCTACAACCAACCCCAAAGCATGACATTTCATTAAATCCGCTCAAAATGAACAGCTGCTAAGTCCTCAAGTCCTCCCAACTTTGCTTCTGAAGAGAAATTTTAGTTTCAGCGTGCCTGTCCGGTGCTTTTGAGAGAATGACTTCTCATCTCATTTCTTTCTTTCTTTTGGAAAACAAACAACTCAATGGCAAGGGGTGTGTTTCTTATAAAGGTGCTCACGGAATCTTACTCTGAATAACACAGACACCTCATTTCCCAGAGGAGGAAATGGTTTTATAAGTTTCGAGAGGTCTCCCGTCTGCTTGGCTGGTTCACAGTCCTGGTCTCTGGAGCCGGTCCGCCCCTTCCCTTTCTTTGTAAGTCTCCGCAATTGACGAGGCCGGGGCGGGCTTGGCTTTTTTTTTTTTTTTTCTTCCCTTTCTCACTACCCTGCGATGTTTTGACGATGTTTTGAACTGCCTTCTTACAGACGTCATACAGCCCTTGAGGAATAGTTTCTGCCTGGTGAGATTGAATGATAGCTCTCATTCACAAAGGCTTGGATTCTAAGCAGGGGACACAACGGAAATTACATTCGTAGGTAAATCTGCCCACCCGGCTGAAGTGTGGAGAGCTGTGACCCTTTGCTGACTCCTCTGCTCCACGGAGAAGCGTGTTTTCCTGTGGTTGCCCTGAAATGGAACTTCCTTGACAGCTCTCCCGTGTTACAGTTCTTCCCGGTCATTTTCTTTTCCTTTTTCTCTACCTGAGTACTTTTAGTGTCGAGAACCTTTAAACCTGTTATTATGGAATTGCAAAAAAGAAGAGATCAAGTGGCTCTTTCGCTGTGCTGGTGTCCCTTGTGACCCAGAGGAAGAAAAGATTCAAAATTCAGTTCCTCCCTTGGCATTGCAAGACAGAAAAAAAACTGTCACTTCCGAACAGCCTAGTACTGGAGTAAATTCAGTCTGAAGGAGGAAAGCGCTCCTGCGTGTTAGAGCCCTCCCTATGAGCAGGACTGAGGGCAGGAGGTGGACCTCGGGAAAACTGGGTTTCTTCAAGCAGCCTTTCTTGAAGATGGAATATATTTAAAGCTTATTTGTAGAAAGACAGCTGAAATGTATTAATCAGAGTAATTGAAGACTTTTTTTTCCTTCTTTTTTATTTCATTTTTCAAAATGAGCATTATTATGAAGCCAAGATCCCGATCTACAAGTTCCCTAAGGACTACAGAGGCAGTTTGGTAATGTGCTTTTCTCTCATGCTTCTCCCCTTTCCCCCTTTAAGACTGACATGCACTTGATTATTTAGTAATTACTGAGGAGGTGTGTGATGTTGAGGCTTTGTGAAGCAACACTGTTTTGGTGGCCCTTTCATGCTCTATTATATTCCCAATCTCTTCTGCTCTAATCAAAGGGGTGCTCACATTTTTTTTTTAAATTCCCTGTGGACTATCGCAATTTATCTCATGATAATTTTTTAAAGGAGAAAAGAAACTTGCAAATATGTTGGGAGTTTTGGAAATGAAAACTTGCCATTTTTCACTGTCTGATTTGGTTGCTTGTTTTCTCATCTTTTTTGCTTGCTGCAAGCAGGCTGCTGGTTGACAGGCTTTGCCCTTATCTTTAGAAGCAATAGCTTAACTTTTGGCACGGATGTGTTAGAAACTAATACTATTATTGTATTTAATCATATACATGAAACCAACTTGAATTTAACTGTGTGGCTAAATGTATATCAAGTTGCTTGTCATCTTAGTCGTCTCTTATGTTTTATTTTGTTACTAATATTTCCTAGTTATTGTATTTTTTAGTAATTTTAATGTTTTCACCCTGATGAAAAGCATGTTCATTTCAATTTATTCTAATATTTATTCTATTTTCTTAATGCTGATCTGGTATGCTCATAAGCATATGGCATGGTCTGTAAGGAATATTTTTCCAACAAAGTAACTTTTGTGTCTCAGATAGCTATTTACACAATACTTTCATGGCTATTTCAGAGGTTAATCTTGTTTTGTTTATCTTAGCAATTGATTGTAAATAAATAACTAAGCTCACTTCTTTGAAGTGGGAATAATCATGCTTCAGATAGAAGTGAAGGCAATGATTGAGGGGGGTTGGCTAGGGATAGGATAGAAACAGGCGAGCAGAGTGTATTATGCAGTATCATGTGAGCAGGCAAGCGCTCATGTAAATACTCAAATTATTTGCGTAAGGAATTCAGCCCCTGTTTATGTGGATGGGTTATCCTTTGCTGTTACTGTACTGGTGTTTCATAGCAGACCGGAAGCAAAAATTGTTCTTTTAGTAGTATTTCTATGAGTTTTAATAAATTATAAATGAAGATTTTGTCTATTAGTTTACGTGTCATTCCTTATTAAAGAATGCATTTAGTAAATTCTTCCTTGAGTTTAAAGTTTGCGTCTGCAAATAAACTTGTAAGGTCCTTTTTTCCCAAACAATAAATGCTGGAAAATACTTAGAATCCTTTTATGAATTACCATAGCTAATATAAAACTCTGATGTAAGTATTCATAAAATAAGTGAATTTTACTCATTTATGATGTATACCCTATGGGAAAAAAGAATATAATATTAAAACAAATAGTGTTAAACCAAACTATTTCCTTTTCTGCCTAAACTGCCAGGAGACTTATGTTCAAATTTGGCAACAATTAGTTCACTTTAGAGGCTACTGACATTGACACCCTTTGCTCCTCTGAGATTGTCATAGTCTATTTTTATCCACAACTATTCTATTTTATTGTTTTAAATTGTATGAGACATTTTTATAAATAAGTAGGGCCACAATTGAAAATACATTTTAAAAATATCTTCTGTTAATGTGAATATTGTTCCATTTAAGTTTAAATATTCTGCACAGTATTGGGGTCGGAATGATTTTGGGGTAAGAAATTAATGTCTCTCTTTATACTAATGATTCCTAGATTTAACTGCACACTACAGAAACCTCCCCAGTTATTAATCTGACAAGTGACTTAATAATATAACTGCTTGGGTGTATCACTGCGGCTTCCAAATAATTTGGCCTAAGGCTATCATAGCTGTTAAGTATGGTTTTATCATTTTATTAACCTTCGCGTCACTCAAATACTATACAGACATATCATATTTATTCATATGTGGTAAAATCAATATAGATTATAGATGAGGTATATAGAGAAAATATGTGTGTGCATATATATGTACACATGCACACACACATATATTTACTCAATTATAAAAAAGAAGAAAAAAGCAAGAAAAAGGTAGCTCTCTCCCTGTGCCTTTGCACACAAAGGCCACAGACCTCGGAGACCTCAACTGGACAATGTCATCCCTCACCAGTGTTCCTTTCTAACTTCTCAACCACCCCGCCTCATCTCATTCCTTTTCAAACACCAAAGGCTACTTCATCCCCTTTCATAGTTGACTTCCTATAAGAAAGACGTGCTCTTTTACCATTTATCCTTTTTTCAGATGTTTGGTTTTTGATTTTTTTTTTTTCATTTTCATCTTCAGAATACTTTGATCCCGGGGACCCATCTTTTGGCTTTACCATCTTAACTCTGGTTAGGCAAATCTATTTTCTGTTTCGTTAGCCCATTTAAGCCAAACACTACCTTTGGAAGTTTGTTATCTGCGTTTTGCAAGAGACTGATGCTTTGGATTACTTCTTCTTTACCTTTTTTCCTATCTGTTTTTCTCCAGCAAGTACCATAAAAAGCAATCCACACTAACTTGCTCTTTATAGCCTTAATTAAATCCCTATGACATAGCCACATTTTAAATGGGATTTCTTGGCAAATTTAAATTGATATTTTATACTCTTCCTCTTCATCTGCTTGAAAGACCAGCCTTAGTTATAATTAACATTTTATAAATTTCAAGAAAAGACTTAAAATAGTCTTGAAATTAATCTATTTATTTCCTTGTAATATGAGTCACAAATTTAGAGTTTATATAATAAAGGTATACAAGGTTGCTTTTATTTATTCAATAGTTTATTGGGTACCTACTATATGCCAGGTTCTAGCAGAAAGTGATTATGATATTTATTTATTTATTTTGAGACAAAATCTCACTCTGTTGCCTGGGCTAGAGTGCCGTGGCGTCAGCCTAGCTCACAGCAACCTCAAACTCATGGGCTCAAGCAATCCTTCTGCCTCAGCCTCCCAAGTAGCTGGGATTACAGGCATGCGCCACCATGCCCGGCTAATTTTTTCTCTATATTTTTTTAGTTGGGCAATTAATTTCTTTCTATTTTGTAGTAGAGATGGGGTCTCGCTCTTGCTCAGGCTGGTTTTGAACTCCTGACTTTGAGCGATCCTCCCACCTCGGCCTCCCAGAGTGCTAGGATTACAAGCGTGAGCCAGCATGCCCGGCCAATTATGATATTTAATCTTAAGCATTTCATTAAAAAATTTACATGCATGAAATTAAGAAAAACTTTATTCTCTCATGCTCATCAAGTTAAAAAAATAAGCAAATTCATTGATTGGAGCATTGTTTGTCTTTCTATTTTAGTTGTTTCAATAACAATATTCTGCCTCCAGGCTGGGCATGGTGGCTCACACCTGTAATCCTAGTGCTCTGGGAGGCCAAGGCGAGAGGATTGCTTGAGCTCAGGAGTTTGAGACCAGCCTGAACAAGAGCAAGACCCCGTCTCTACCAAAAATAGAAAAAATTAGCCGGGCATGGTGGTGCGTGCCTATAGTCCTAGTTACCTGGGAGGCTGAGGCAGGAGGATCTCTTGAGCCCAGGAGTTTGAGGTTGCTGTGAGCTAGGCTGATGCCATGGCACTGTAGCCTGGGCAAGAGAATGAGACTCTGTCTCAAAAAAAAAACAAAACAAAACAATATTCTCCCTCCAAAACAAACAAAACAATCAGATAATTACATTTTCATAAATATTTTAATTTTACATGTCTTAAATTCAGATGTAGTCAGCAGTTATATATTATAATATTACCTTGCATATTCCTTGATATCGCTAGCATTTTAACATATATGAACATATCCCAGAGATACTTCTCATTAATCTAAGATTACATGATTTAGTTTAAGTAAAAAGTTATAAAGAGAACTTTGGTCAATAAAACTGGACTTTCTTCTTTCCTGCTGTCAGAACATTCAAGGTTTGTTACATTTAAGATCATTCATTATGTAATCTGGGAAAAGAGAGATGCTACTCTTCAAAATATGACTGTGATTGTTTCTAAAGCAAATTTTGAAATTGATTATTGAATATGTAAAAATTTTGTTTAGATTTATAGACATAGAAAAAATTCTGGAAGGCTCTATTCTGAGCCTTTTGTGGTGGTTACTTCTTAAAGTGTAAAAAAGGTAATAAGGTAGTGGAGATTTTCTCTCTTTTTTTCCCTGTATGTCTATGTTGTATGAGATTTTTCATCAAGAAATTATTATATTGGCCAGGCGTGATGGCTCATACTTGTAATCCTAGCACTCTGGAAGGCCAAGGTGGGTGGATCACTCAAAGTCAGGAGTTCGAAACCAGCTTGAGCAAGAGTGAGACCCCATCTCTACTAAAAAATAGAAAGAAATTAATTGGCCAACTAAAAATACATATAGAAAAAATTAGCTGGGCATGGTGGCGCATGCCTGTAGTCCCAGCTACTCGGGAGGCTGAGGCAGAAGGATCACTTGAGCCCATGAGTTTGAGGTTGCTGTGAGCTAGGCTGATGCCACAGCACTCTAGCCAGGGCAACAGAGTGAGACTCTGTCTCAAAAAAAAAAAAAAAAAAGAAAAAGAAATTATTAGATATGAAAGTTTAAATTATTAAAAACATAACTACCATTGCATTAGCAACCTTGTCTTTACATATGTAGATATCTATATATCCATGAAACAGTAATTTTCTCAGTGTACAAAATGCAGTGAATAAGCATTCCAATATTAGGCAGATACAATTTTCTGAATTATGTTGCAGCTCGGCTCTGACCAATAAATGATTGCCTGTGTTTTGTTTACTTAGCTCTCCCCTCCTAAGGTCTTAAAAATCCAGGCTAGCTGATCATTCTTATTTTAGCCTCATGATCACAGTGGAAAGCATTTGCTTAGGCTAAAATGACTGGTTTTATAATCGAGAATAAAAAAGATGTAATAACATTGATTAATATATTGGACAGAAAATCACTCATGACTCCATTATACCATCCTCAGCTAGTCTCATTCTCAACTTACATATCTTAAATAGTAGTAAATACTATGCTTGTACTCTGCTTCTTCATTTAACATATCAGTTATTTTTCTGTTTTTCTAATAATAATACTTCTTTCATTTTATTGAGTGTCTTCTATGAATGAGAACTCTGTGGAGAATTTTACATACAATATATTATTTAGTTCTTCTAACAACGTTGAAAGGAAGGAGTAGTTAATCCAAATTTTACAGATGAGGAAGAGTCTATGATATGAAGTAACTTGGGCAAAGTCATATAACCGGTAACTGCCAGGAAAGGCTGGGGCGAGAACCCCCGTCTGTCTGCCTCACAGACAATGCTCTCACTTCAGCACGTTGCCTCCCTCTACTGTGTGTGTAATTGTCATTTGCCGTGGCTGTAAAATTGGTCATCTTGTGAGACAATATTTGGAAGTCGTCTTCTTAGAGGTATGATAGCCTATGAAGTTGAGGGCTGATGTTGGCTGTTGAAAAATGGCTTTTGGAAAGACTCCTGTAGTTACAGCCTTTAGGCCATTATGTTCTCTACTGGTAGCATATAAGGTCACCTATTCCCTGTAACAGAGAATAAAGAGCAAAAGGTCATTGCCTCCCAGTTTTGAATAGATCATCATTCTAATTATGTTAGCAAGTTTTTCTGTTCTGCAAGCTCTGTAAGACTTCAGGTTAGAAACAAGTGCTATGTCTCAGATTTTTTTATCGTTTCATACTATTTTGGGTGAGCTTTGAAAAAGGTACAAAGTCTTCCTTCCTATATCTTTTATTATGTTAAATAGAAGCTTTTGTAAATAGGAAAACAAGTGGAATTTGCATACTTTCTGTCTGTCCAATATATATTGTGACTTGGCTTAGCTAAAAGCAGGTATTGTCAAGGCTGGCTCAGAGTTTTGACCATGCCATAAATTTTTTGGATCCTATTACCTAAGTTAATGCCTCATCTGTTATGCAGATGTACACAGCTAAAATGTACACAGCTTTTAGGAGAAGTGATTAAGTAAGATGCCTTGAGTATAACTTGAGTATAGTATAACTAGAAAAACACAGAGTGGATCACAGATTTATTATTTAAAGTCAAAAATTGTGGGATTCCCTGAAAAAAAAAAAAGCCGTTTGTCCACTGTACTTCTTACATGCTCACTCTAAAGCCAACTCTATTCACCTGTAAAATAAAAGGGGTGAGCTAGAGCAGTGAATTTCAAACAAGTGTTTTGAATGGAATATATTTTACAAGTGAAATATGACTTGGAGTTAATATAAATAAGTGTGTGTACATATGTAAAATATATATTATATATACTATGTATGAAACAAATAAAATATATATTTGATATACAAATATAAAAATATTTTAAAACACAGATATGTATGAAATATATAAGTAAACATATATAAACATACATAAAGCAATAAAACATCCACTGAGTTTGCACCTTTACCATACCCCAAACCCAATCCCTGTCCTTGTATTATGCTCTAGGGTTCCAAGAAAAATGGTTTGAAAACCACTAAGCTAATGACTGCTAAGATCATTTATAGTTTTACTCTCTGCGGTGCTACCTTACCACTGGAGAGTCATTTGTGTTTTCTGTGTCTTGGAACGGACTGGGTTATAGGAGTGGTTAGTCATGGATCCACCCAGCTGTTACTAACAAGATTGAGAAAAGTAGATTCTAAGATGAAGCTGAGGAGGAAGAATATTAAGAAGGTCTTCTTGTGTTTTTTTTACTTTTTTTAGGGAAAGATAATTGAGGAACATGTAATGAATATTCTGAATAATGCTAATACTGAATGTACGGAATTGTCAAAGCCTGGATAAAGGTAAAGAGAATGAGGCCCGGTGAGGAAGATGGTCACAGGGAAAGCACAGTCTTAGTTAAAAGCCAACATAGATTTTCTGTGGAGCCCTTCCAGAGATGATTCACCTTCTTAAGAGATAATACAGGTTTTGAAGGTATGTAAGGAAATTAACAGAAGTAAGGTATACGTTAGCCAAAAGCAGTAAGTGTCCCCAGGGACCAGGCGGACAGGAAGGGCAGGAGTACCACGGGGCACGAGCACAGCAAGCTTGGGTAGGTGCTGTGAAATGTCACTCCGTGGAGATAACTGACGGGAAGCTGCGCCAGTGATATGTCGCAGCTCTCAGATCGCCTAGTTCTGTGGTCAAGTTTGACCTAAACTAGAAAGTGCTTCAAAAGAATGGAGAGTAGGAAGAATCCCAGAGCCGATGGATACAGTTTCTTAGCACGACAGGGGAGGCATAAGTATTTATTATCCACGCTCAGCCTTCTGAGGGGGTTGGCTTTTCTAGTAGAATCCTGGCTGATGGGCAAGGAGGTAAATTGGAAAAGCTAACAGAAGGTTGAACTGCTGCTCTTCAGAATAAGACACAGAAAAATACAAGGAAAAATTTCAAGGGAAGAGCTGGGGAAGTGTGGCCAGGAAATATTAGCGAGAGACCAATGTGGAAGAACCCCAGCCCACTCTCACCAGACCATCTGCCACCTAGCAGCACCCTATCTTCTATAATCACACTGTCAACTTCTGGGCAAAAGCTGCCATTAATGGACTTGAGTATAGATGACATTTTTTTACCCTCATCTCAGCCCTGAGAACTTCTGCCAAGGAATAAAGGGAGTCAACTAACTGTAAGTCCTTGCATTTCTCTACTGCACATGTGAGAGAACAAGAAACTAGAAAACTAGACACTTGGTGTATAATCCATGCACCCCAGGGGTCACAACTTCCAAAGCTTCCTGGGAGGAAGCAGTCCTGTTTTCAACCCACACAGTTAGGAAGTTTTGTTTATATCTAATACTAATCTCCCTTGCTTGAATTTTAACCCATTTCCTCTTAGTTATCAGTAGATGTAATGATAGTGGCTCAACAGATAAGTAGATTCTCCTTTATGACCTCAGAAAACTGCTAGTGAATGACTTCATGGAGTTTTTTCATTTTATATAGCAAAATATTCATTCTGCCTTGTGAAGTAGATGGCACCAGTGTGACTTGTTAAAAGAAATGGTTCATTAAACATAGTCTCAGTATGTATTGTTTTCAGGTTTCTTATAGAAAAGTGCTCCCATTGTACATAATTCTTCTTCCTGTTTAAAATACACCCAAGATAAGAAATTCAATTCTTTTTAATGAACTTGCATGGAACATTTATGTATATATGGAATACAGAAAATAATAATTCCAACATCCATGATGTCATCCCATTGCAATGCAGCACAGAGTTTTTTTCTTTGTGTCAAGGAATTTATATGACTGATACCAATTTAGTTAGGACAAATTATTGCAAAATGTGACAACTGTTAATCAATGGCATTCTAACATGGAATAAGCCACTGCTAGCTATAATTTTCCTCTGATACTGCAGATTTGTCATAGAATAGCAGGTAACTAATTGGCCACTGGTTTACCAGCTAGCTAAGAACAGCAGATCCTAAATCTATAGTAATAGTTGGAGCAGTAACCTTAGTAATGACAATAATTGCAGTGTATTGAGTATCTACTGTTTGTGAGACACTGAACTTGGTGCTGTGTACCACTGAACTCATTTTGTCCTCAAAGCAACTGTATGAGATAAAACTCTAGTCACAAAGCTTGTAAAATCATGGTGCTGCAGAAAAACCCTGATCTAATTCTATATCGCACATTTGTTGTTGTTGCTGTTGTTACTGTTTTGTTTGCTTTTCTACACTATCTAAACTGCCTTGGCCACATATGGTTATGCCTCATAGTATTACAAAAAGTAGTCAGCAGGCTATGTATACTTTTCCTTTTAGTCCTAGATTGTTCAAGTTTCTCCTTTTAACCTTGTGTCTCTCAAGAACATGTTTACCTTTGGTATTTGTCTGCCTTCTTTTTCAAGAGTTGCATACAAGCAAATCTTGGACCCTAGAGATGTGTTGAGAAATAGAACCTGGACTTTGACACAGCTTCATCCCTAAGAGATCTAGTCAGTTCCTGACTTGTTCAGCTTATTGACTCGCTCCCTCTGTTCAGACTATAAATTGCCCTGTTTTCTTCCTCTCTGGCATTTGACCAGTTAGTAGAACCATAAAATCTTTGAAATGAAAGAGACCACAGAGGATAACCTATAATCAAATTTTCCCCACCCCAACCCCATTGTTGAGCTGGAAAAGTTTTGCTGTTCTTTAGCATTTCTAGTCAAGTAAGGTCAAGAAAAACGGTTAGAAACAATTTCAATGCTCAAGTGAAAAAAGACTTCGTTAGAGAATTTTTTTTTTTTACTTTTTTTTCTTCGAGACAGGGTCTCTCAGTCTGTTGCTCAGGTTGAAACACAGTGGCTAATTCACAAGCGTGATCATAGCTCACTGCAGCCTTGAACTCCTGGGCTCAATGAATCCTCCTGCTTCACCTTCCCAAGGAGCTGGGACTACAGATACATGCCACCATGTCCAGCTAATTAAAAAAATTTTTTTAGAGACTGGATCTTGCTGTGTTTCCAAAGCTGATCTCTAACTTCTGGCCTCAAATGATCCTCCTGCCTCAGCCTCCTGACTTGCTGGGATTACAGGTGTGAGCCATGGCACCTGGCTCTAATATAACTTTTATGTAATCAAGAACTATATATAAAGGTGAAACTGATTTAACCTATAAGGGCTGCCTTTCCCGAAGGCAGTCTTCTTGAGCACTCTCAGAATGGAGCATTTGTATAGAACTAGGTATTCTGGATAAATCACATGAACACTGAGACTCAAAGAAGACATACCTCTATGTAGGTGGGTCAAAGAAGTAAACTATGTAATGAAAGTGGCAGAATAAGAAGTGGTCAGTTGGAAGTTAGAGCACATCTAAGTTAGTTATTTGAAAATCAGTCAGAATCCTCTAGGGAAGCAGACCTAGGCAAGGGTTTGATCTGAAAGAAATGGCCAGGCGCCTGCATGTATGTTAGCCCCAGGCATATCCTTGTAAAGACTTTCTTCACGTAACTTTCCTTCTTGGGGCTGCCTAGTGGCTCAGTCTTACTGTAATCACACGGCCAGGCCTTTCCTACTTCTCCAAATCCCTCTCTCTTCTAGTCCTAAAGTGCATTCTTGCTTGTGTAATTCACAGATCATTATCTCCACAGCTGAGTCTTAGCCTCCCTGTCAGACCACGGACTGGGTAGGACTCCTCTTTTATTTACTCTGCCATCCTAGCTCAGCAAAAAAAACGGCTTAAGACTCTTTTTCCATCATTTCTAAAAATACAACTGGCAAAAAGTGAGATCTAGTTGAGTCTGTTCCTGCAGCCTGGAGTGTAGCTTCAGGATGAGCTGTAGAGCCATAGGGGCTAGAAATGTCAAGAATGCAATAGATTAGTGAGAGCAGGCAATTAGCATTCCAGTCTCTGGTATCTACTTATTTTATTATGAGTAGTTACAAAACAAAGTATGTAAAAGCATTACTTTGTTAAAATTAACAACTGTACATTGAGGAAAGAGGTGTGATTGAGGGTAGAGTTAACCACCTTGGGGGAAAAAATTTGACCACTGAAGATTGCCCGAGTCTTTTGCTTGGAAAAAAATACTTCCAGTTATTTAGCTGAGTCCTGTTGTTAAAATTGAGTCTAACTGTATATGAATCAGTAAGTGTTTCTCAGGTAATATAAAGGATACACAAAAGAGCAAACTTGGTGTTAGCAGACATACCATTATAAAGGAGTTATTATAATGTAGAAAATCATTTCTCATACATAGGTATGAAATTACACCCTTACCTGGGACTACATGTGAAATGCCTCCAAAATTATAAGATATTATTCATGTAAATATACAAAAAATTAGTTGTTTAAAATTGAGATGGCTAATCTTTTTCATCTATGGGCAACTTTTCATAATTAGTAGTAGCCACGTGGAATAATGTAATGAGAGCAGCATTGGGCTTAGAGAAAAAGTACTGAGGTCAACTGATGTCTAGCAGAGAGGAGAGAGGCATAATGTGGCTGCTTGCCATTTAAATGGCCCTGGTGATCTTTTAATAATTCTATATATCTAAACTCTGAGATTAAATTTGCATGCAAATAAACTTGTGTCAGAAATAGCTTTTGTACGTACAAAAGTGTGTATATAAACAACTTTCAACATGTTTTTAGGTTTTTGCCACTTATTTAGAACATACTCTGTGTAAATACTGTAACATAAAAACTCTTTTTGGATGTGGAAAACCAAAAAAAGGAAAAAAAAAAAAGAAAAATTAGTTAATTCCAATTATCAGTGGTCACCCCTGCAGTCACCCGAGATTAAAAATAATATTACCAACAACCAAAAGTCACTTTTGTATCTCTGTAAGACTGCCCACTCCTTCTAAATGTAGCAGTGATGCTGATTTCAAAAATCACAAATTATGACTTTTCTACTTTAGAATTTTATATAAAAGGAATAATCTAGTATGTACTATTTTGTGGTTGGCTATTCCCCCCCCGCCACCTCCTTGCAAAATGATGTTTGAGAGATTGTCCCATGTTGATGTGGATGTGGTTCATTCTTTCCCACTAATGTATAGGTAATTAAGCACTGTTTTGTTTGAAATATAAATTCAGGATAAAAATTAGGTGTGCTAACTGTTTAAATCGTAATTTGTTATATAGGACTATTTGAGTATTTAAAACTGGTGTCACTTTATAATAATTGCTTACATATGATTTAATGTCCAAACTCTGTTGCTTAGATTCACCTCCAGTGGATGTATCTTTGGGAGGCCTTCCCAGCTCTTCCATTCAGAATCGAAAGTCTCTTTTCTGTGCTTTCATGAAACCTTATACATTTCTCTGTTATAACTCTTGAAACATTGCAGTTACCGTCTGCTATCTCGCCTGCCTCTCCTGTGAGCATGTTACGGGGTAGACTGGGTTTGCTCAGCTTTGTACGGGGCTGAACTTCTGTTGCAGACACAGTGCCTGCTCCATCATGGGTATTCAACATCCGTTGTATGCAGAGTACAAGAGTGAGGTGGTCTATATTGCAAAGAATGTTACAATCTGTTTTTATTTTTAATTTTATTTTACTAGATGTCACTTTGCTAGAGATTGTGCTGGGTAAGTTGGAGAGACAGAATTTACTGTCTATGGCAAGGAGTTATAAAACTTCTGGGAGGATTTTTGCCTGTGTCCTGTGGCTTTCTTTCACCCTTGGTTTACCACCTCCACCGGCAATTCTGGTCTCAACACATCTCTCCAAATACCCTCTATTCCCTCCCGTATATCCCATTTTAGTATCTGCACTTCCAAGTTTTCCTCAACATTTTCTCACTGCTCTAGTGACTCTTAGTGTCATCAACTAGTAATGAATGATGCATACAGAAATGCTAATAAGTGTTTTGTACATGTCAATCACCCAGCTAACAAGCTGACCTGACTCTATCAATGGGTGCTTATTATGTGAAGCTGAGAGACCTGTTGGCGGTAGGTGCTAAGACCGTCACTTCATGCTCACTCTCTAGCCTCATTTTGAGCATCTTGAAACCCAGCACGGCTGTCATGTCCAAGCAGCTTCCACAGCTGAGATTCCAAACCAAAGCGACAAGCTTGTCCTAGAGCCCTAACAAAGGGAGTCGACCTCTGACCTTCAAAGTCAGGGAACAACTTAGGGTTAGCATCCCTGCCTGTATTGTGAACTTTAAGCTTTACTAGTCTGGAAGCTTTACTTCCAGACTTACACATTTTGGAATGCCAAGAAATTAAGGCCTGATCCTTAATCATAAAGGAAGTAATTTGTTTTAGTGTTGCATTAAATACAAAAACATTTTCTAGCCACATGACCATTTAGTCTGATTGTATGGCTTAAAATACACAGTTGTTAAAGAAGGGTTTCATTTCTGCAGGTCTATTAGTTGCAAAAGCAAAGGTGCATTTTTCATTGCTTCATTTAACAATGTGGATTAAGCTGGTTCTGCTCCAGGCACCCTGCTGGCTATTAGAGAGACAAAGAGGAAATATATGGCCCTCATCTTCATAAAATTTACAGTCTAGTGACTTTCTAAAGTACTCCTGTGGGGCAGAGGATTGATAGTTTTACCTACTACTATATCCTTGGGATATTTTTTGTTTTCATGATAAAACAGAACATTTATAGTTAAAAAGTGTTTCAGTTGCCTTCAGAAATTCAGTGGGGAACAGAATTATTTGAAACCCTCGCTACTTGAATTTGGAGTGGGGTAATACAAAATAAATCTGGAATATTTGATTTTTTTAGTCCAAAATATTTTCTCTGATCTAGAGAGAGATTTTCTTTCTTCTTTTCTTTTTCTTTCTTTTTTGGCCTAGAAATTCATGCCATTTTATTAAGAAATATTTTCACTGTAAATAAATTGTTTACTTAGTCACCTCCTAATAAGGCTGTGTCAGCCAAGTTAAACACTTACATTTATTTTATTTATATAAATTTAAAAAGCAACAGCTTTCTTTCTTAGATTAATTTTCCCTTTAATTCTTCAAACATAAAATGTAGAAAGTAGGAAATTTTAATGTACATATATTTATAAAGGGAGAATGAGAAGGGCACATCAGAAAAAAATAGCTGGAAAGAAGTGAATTTTGAACACAAATAACTCAAAATGAATATACAGCATAATTTAACTTGTTGCCAAAATCTGTCTCTACAAATAAGCTTCAGGAGACCTTTATTTTTATAGGTCCTAGTTAAATTTTGAAAACTGCTTGAGGCTCTGTTTCACTAAGAAGGGAAATAAACTTTTCCTTTCTACAAACAACTGCCACGAGCTTATTTTGCCAGCTCTTTAAATAAACTCATTTTATTATTATCATGGTTGAGTTCAGTTATAGTCCTTTGTTATCATGTACAATCCCCAGCTATAACCGGGTTAATCTAAGTAAGGCCATTTCATCAAATTGGGATCTAATAGAAACTTTTGAAAGAACTGTCAAAGACCATATTCCATGCAGGAAATCAGATGAAAATGTCATTTATGTCCCACTGTAGTTCAGTTACAGGGCTTGCCCTTAAGGATTACAACTGCCAGATAAGGGCAACATGTAACAATGGAAAACCTATTTGTAACAGAATATCAAATTATTATCTGACTTTCACAATGAACTACATTATTCCATGATTCCCAGTCATGCATTTGGACTACTAGCATTTTTGTGACATTATTACAGCTCCAGCTGTATAATATAGACTAGTTTTGAACTCAGTCTGACTTGGGAACACATCCCATTTTAGCACACCTCTTCTGTGCCTATTGTGGGCAATTTCAAAAATGATTTTTATGAACTATAGCCAGTAGTCAGGAAAAACTGTAAGATTTTGTTTATAAACCTTATTTATAAGATTTTAATTTAATTCTAAACTTAGCTTTATACCCTTGGTCATCCCTTCTTAATTAGCTTTTCGAAGTTTTCTTTTGTTTTTCACTTAGTTTCTGTTTGTTGGTGATTTGACTTTCTTTGTAAATTGTTAGTAAATTTGTAAATAAAGCACAGAGGTTCGTTTTTTCAAATTCCACACATGTGTCATTTCTTAATATTAATATTAAAAAGTGCCTGAATTTCCAATACAGAAAGAAAAATTTTAGATAATTTACTTCAGTAAGCTGAATAATTTGTTCAAAGCACCAGACACATTTGCTTCTGTAATTTATGCCATTTGTGTGTTGTTGAATGTATACGTAAGAAATGGAGAAAGGATACAGAACATGTAACTACACATGCAAACCTGGGCTTCCTAAAATGGTTAAAGTACCAAATTCCCCTGGTGCCAATTGCTTTAGCATTTGATCCTCAGTTGCTTTCAAAATACTGCGTAGGTGTAACCTACTCTGTAAACTTCACATTCACATAAAGAAATTCTAGCCTTCAAGGCAAGTCTTAATTTAATATGAAATGAATACCTTAATTTCTTCTGAAATATTTCCAAATCAAGAGTCCCTTTAAGGTCTTCCGTGACTTCCTGTATTCGTTAGTGCCGAAATTCAGAATAGGAACTTATTTTAGAAGAAAAAGGAAAAAAGACTCTCAGGACAATATTTTTAAATGAGTGACACACAATCTGTTTTGGCTAAGATAGAATAGGTTCAAGTAGTCAGATAAAAGAAAAGGGAGTGTCTTGTGTATCAGCTCGTGTTGAAACTTGTGAAATCCTGTAAGGTTTGGTAGAAAGGGAAATTAAGTTGATGGAAACTTCTATAGAGTTTGGACATAATCCTAGCAATTTTTGATTTTGTGTAATATCCAGAATAAATTCATTTATACCGGTGGAGAGAAGGAATTATTTTGTGTAACATATGCATTTCTGACTAGCAGGAGTAACAGAAAAAGGCTGGCTCCTCAGAATAATTCTGGCTCTAGAAGAGAGATTTGAGGAAGGAATCTGAGTAACCTTTGCTTTTAACCCTTGCTTTTGGTGGCTCGGTAGAACATTATGCTGCATGTAATGATGTTTAATCTGGAATTCTCAAGAAAAGTGGGTTCTTTTTTCTTATTCAAGAAACTTTTAACTGTTCTAAAGAAAGAAACAAAAAGCACTTAGAAAGTTTGCAGTAGCATGTTTAAGCTTCCAGCACCAGGAGTAAGCCAGATGGTCATGTTCTGTATGGCTCTGTAAATATTCCTTTTTGTCCCAAGTAAAAGTTAATGGCTAGTTTTAAATCTTTATATTATTTTGAAGTCAGACCTTATGTGCTTAACTTCACTGAAAGTATTTCCATATCTTTAGGCCTTAGGGAATCATTGATCTATGCTGTCGAAATTCAAGGGCAGTTTGGAATTGCCAACAATCGTCCTGGAGAGATGGGGGTGGGTTCTGAAGTCAGGTTGAGTTCCAGACTCGGCTCCTCTGCTTATAAGCTGGGTGTTTTCGGATGAGGGGGAAAAACTGCCCATCGGGTTCCTGTGAATTTTAAGTGAAATAATACATGGAAAGTGCTTGATCCAATGCTGGGGACACAGCAAACCAAACAAATGTTAGACAGTTTATTATTAGAAGGGAAAAACTCCTATTAATATCTTCCTGTTTATGTTTTTGTTTTCATGCTAGTCTCGACACAAGTTACTGTTTGAGGATGCAAGAATTTTAACCATTGATGAAATGCCCATATGATAGGATATGTATGTAATCTTTCACAAGTGAAATAATAATGAAATGTTTACTGAGAAAATGTTATAACAGCTCTAGGTGAAACCTAATTATTGCTTAATTTAAAAATTAATACGAGTATGAATCTTGGCTTATTGTAAATGTATTATTTATTCTGTTAAATTTACATGAATATGGAAAAAAGCAACATCATTCCTAGCTAAATCTAGACTGGAAACCTCTTTGACATGGCCTTCTTAAAAGATATCTATTATTTTCTAAATAGAATATTATTTAGAAATATGTTACTCTGTTTAATTCTTATATATACATAAATTCTACTTTAATAGTAGCCTACAATGGTGCTACAGGAAGATAAGAGATATACATGCCTTTGTACATACAATAGTTCAATAACAATATTTTTATTTAGGATAATTTTCTCTAGTTTTGAATAGGCAGTTTCTATACCGGCAAATATATCTTTAGTCTCTTTTCTGTGCTCGGCCTTGGAGATGCAATGGCGCCTCCCTTCCTGCCTGGAGCTTACCAAGCAAAACTAATTAAGCAAATAAAATGGTTCCAAATTAAGTTTAGTGAAGAGAACACAGAAGGGATTGAGTTATACAGTGTGTGTGTCTGTGTCTATGTCTGTGTCTGTGTATCCTAGAGGTATGCTTTAGTTGGAGCTGTGAGGGAAGCTGAGACTGAAGGAACCAGTCAAGCAAACATCGGGGAGAAGAGGATTGTAGCAGATACTGAGGCCTTGAATATCCGGCGGGTATGAGAAGTAGAAGGAAGGCCATCTTAATCATTCAAAAAAGAAAAGAAGTGAAAGAATGCTGTCCTAAGAACTTGAATTTATATGGCCCTCGTGTAGATTTCCAGTGAAAAGTTGCACATCCTGAAATGATGGGTTCTACACTGTTAGTCCTCGGTGTTTGTCATTGGCTGGGTTGTTTTTCATGAGTATTTGACCTGATCTCTGTTGCTAGCCTGTGTTCTTGAGAGCTTTGCTAAGCCAAGGTCAGAGAGAGTGGGCTTTACCTGGGAGAGAAGGAAAACCTTCTGGAGTAAAACTGCCCTTGAAGATCTTATGTTGCTGCAAATCTCTCCTTTTTACTCAATTTAAGATCCTTCCAAGAGTTTGATTTGCTAGACTTAAAGAGCAGTTTTATTAGGCATTAAGATCTCACTTTAAGTAGCAAGTCATGCACTAGGCGATCCATATTGAATTCTCTCTTGCCGTAAGTACATAGATTTTATTGTTCTAATGCCTGTATGAGCTAAATTCAGTTATGATTTGAGTTCAAAATATAATTGGTTAGTAGACATATATGTGTAAAAAATAAATGGTCTGCTTGCTGGTTGGAGTAGTCTTCCCAAAGAAGGTAATGTTAGCCTTCAGCTGTTAGTAAGATGTGCCTGCTTGACAGCATGGGTGGTATGAAGGACAGACGTGAACTATGGTTTCCCAAATTGGAGTAAGGATGAGCATGCCAGCCACACATATTAAAGGCCAGGCACTGATAAGCTCACTGGCAAGACTGCTCGGGACATATGTGGTATCCCTTTTCTTGGACACCCTCAAGTAGTTTATGAATGGTTTCCATCAGCTTCAAACAGAAACACACTCTTGGCCTGTATGAATTTAAACTCATCACAGATCATTGCTACAACCATCATCCTCAGGTATTTAAGTTCTCAAGATTCTTCTTTATTATAAAGAAGCCTGTGTTTCTTTATGACAAAATAATGACAAAAGCAACAATAATAACCAAAAATAGCCAAATTAAGGTTTTATTTACTAGGAAATATATTTCATGGTAATTTTTTCAACATTATAATATCTGTTAAAGATGGAACTTCTATTATTCTACCAACTGTAACATTTTGTTAGTTAATGTCTACATTCCTTGACCATACTGAATAACAGGGTTTTCTCTGCCAAATAGAATCACTCAAAAACAACTCCAAAATGAGCCAGAGAGAATGGAAGGAAGGAAAGGGAGGAATGCACCCAAACATAGCCCTGTGTTCCATGAACACTCAGTAACATCTCCTTGCATCATCAGAACTTCATGTAATTTAATTTTACCAAGATTACTGCTATCCCTGGTGCTTTCCAAGTTTTGACAATGGTTTTGCCTTCTTAGAATTCAAATAGTATAATAGGGTAGTTGATGTTTATCTTAATTGAAACAAATTCTCTTTATCCTTTCACTCTGAGACTCCTACTTTGGGCTGAAAGGTCATTTTATATGTGCACAGCATTTGAGAAACCACATAATGAATTCAAATAAATTCATGCCTATTAAAAGGAGACTTCTCTTTCTGAAATTCCAGAACTTACATAGAATAAACCATTTGGTTTTTGTCTGAATTTCTTTTAAATGGAACTTATTGTGCTCCTTACTTAATGCTCTAACTACAGAGAATGAGAAAATCGTGGGATTTCATTTAATCTTGTCAGAAATATGTATTTTGCTCATTAATTGCAATTGATTAAGGTTTATAGCTGCTATAGTTGTCAACAAATTTAAGGGATGAGCATGACAGCCACACATATTCACAGGGATCTTCTCTGGTTGCATTGCTTTAAGGATTTCTTATATTGTTTATCTTTAATCTAGCAACTCCACTCTTAAATATTTACTCTATATTCTTGTGTATAGGTACAAATATACTTGTGCCAAAATGTTCCGCTTCAGTTTTTGTAACAGAATATTAGAAAAAGCCTAAATGTCAATCAACATAAAATTGATTGAACAATTTATGTACAACTATAATGCAATACTGAGTATCCATGGGGAAGATCTCTCATATGCTGGTATGGAGCTATCTCCACGTGAGGTTTACAAGTGTTATTATTGTTATAATTTGAAAAAATGACGCTCATACTGACAGGTATCCGTTTTCATTAGTTTTCTTTGTACATAACTTAGAATTTATGTAAATGTAAACGAGAACATAAATTCTATTCTCTTCACCTCTTTTTACATAAAAGAAGCATAATCTGCATATTTACTATTCTGCAGTTTGCATTTTTCACTTGACAACATGTCAATACCTTGATAAGCTTCTTGTTCTTTTTTAGAAGAGCTTTATTGAGATATAATTCACATACCATACCCTTTACCTGTGGAAAGTGTACAATTAATTAATTTTTAGTATATTCACTCAGCTTTGCAACCATCACCAAAATCAATTTTAGCATATTTTATCATCATTATAAGAAACCCCTTACCCTATAGCTATAACCCTCCAAGCCTCCCATTACTGGCTTCTCCTCCAGTGGTAGGGAACCACTAATCTATTTAATCTATAGATTTGCCTATTCTGAATATTTTAGGTAAATGGAATCATGTAATATGTGTTCTTTTGTGATTGGCTTCTTTCACTTAGCATAATGTTTCAAGGCTCGTTCATGTCGTAGCATGTTTCAGATTTTATTCCTTTTTATAGTCAAATAAATCCCATTGTATGGCTGTGCCACATTTTGTTCATTTGTTGATCCACCGATAGACATTTGAGTTGTTTCACTTTTTGGCTATTTTGAATTATGCTGTTACGAACATTTATGCAAGTTTTTGTGTGTGCATGTATTTCATTTCTCTTAAGTGTATACCTGCTAGTGGAATTGCTGGGCCAAATGGTAGCTCTGTGTTTAACTTTTTGACTGTTTTTCAAAGTGTCTGCATTCTCATCCTTTTTCTTTTTAATAGTAGAAAGTTATTCATTGAATGGCTATATCGTTAATTTAGTCCAGGTACATTTTAAAATAACTAAGTTAAGGCACAATGTTCCCATTTATGGAAAAGCACACAAAGATTATACATACCTAAATATGTTTCACTCGCAAGAATTTTTCTGCGTGTGCACTCAAGATGATGGTAGAAGTTGCTAGCTTTGGAGAACAGATGGCTACAGGTTTGGCATCTGAGGTGGAAGGGGGCTGAGTACTCACCATTTTGAATTTTAGGGGACTTTTACTACGTGCACTGAGTAGTTTTTCAGTTGAAAAGATGACTCATTATTGCGAAAAAAAGAAATGTATTTTCTTGGAACTCTTCACAAATGTTGGTCAGGCTAGGAACTTCTTGACCTGTGCTTTTTACAGTCGTCCTGCACTGTGAAGTGCTGAGGGCTCCACAGCTCCTCTTCTTGCCATCTGCCCAAGTTGACGTCACTTTTAGTTGTTAGGGCAAAAATTTAATGACTGCTTTTCTATCTTTAAGAGCCAAGGTATCATTTCCAAAACAGACACTCTTTAGTTCTTACTCTAAATTAGTGTTTCTCAAATGTTTTATTCACATCAATCCACGTCAAAGGCAAAAAAGCGGGGAAAAGACCACGGTGAACATCTGAGCGAGCCCTGGGACTGAGAAATGAGGACTATGCACCAGCGAAACATGAAAGGTGCTAACGAGCGGGGCTGGGCAGTCTGGAGTCCTTCACGGTTGCTCGTACATTCTTCTCCAAGTACTACGTGTTGATGACTGGAAGAGGGAATCATTACTTTCTGCACAGCAACCATCATGTAGCTCTGAAAGGCTTTGTGTTTGGTTTCATCTGTGCTTGAACATCAGCCGTCTTTGTGTGGATTTTTCTATTTCATTAAGAAAAAACCTACGGTGGTTATATGTGAAACACCAGTAGATTCAGATTTCTTCCTTTGGTTAAATTGGCTTGCCTTATTAAATGATAGGAATGAGCCACAATGTGTTTGCTTTGCTGATTTGTCCATCCCTGCATTCGTTGAACATTTATTCATTCTTCACTCCTGTGACACCGCTCCTCAGGGAGTGATGGTTCCTTGGAGGACATGATTTCTAGCTGGAGGAAAAATAATTTAGTGTCCTTTTTAATGATCACAATCCAAGTTTTCTTCAGATATATTAACCAACCTGATTTTGAAAATAACATAACTTTGGGTCACTTAGTCCTTCTAAGATAATGTAAGCAATAAATATGAGAATTGCCTTAAAATACATCAAGAACGATATGGAGAAGAGATTCTACAAAAATTAAATATGTAGGGGAATAATGTAAAATAATTTGGTTTTATCTGAAATATATAAAACAGACTTTAGTTAGAGCTAAAAAGTCATTTTGAGAGGAATAAAATCATGGATGAAGAAATGCGTACATTTTTCTTCAATCACTGTCTACATCCTGCTGTGAGAATGAGGCGTATGCTGTGTGTGGTAACTGTGTTTGGGGTGGAAGGGGATTAGGTAATGGAATTTAAAAAGATGCTTGCCTATGAACAATCTATTAGCAATTACCTTGCCTATTAACAATCTATTTCTGAAGATTTCATTTATGAAGATGATTGGGAGGTCTTATTATCTTTCTTTCTTTCTTTCTTTCTTTCCTTCTTTCTTTCTTTCCTGCTTTCCTTCCTTCTTTCCTTTCTTTCCTTTCTTTCTTTCTTGACAGAGTCTCACTCTGTTGCCCCGGCTAGAGTGCCATGGCGTCAGCCTAGCTCACAGCAACCTCAAACTCCTGGGCTCAAGCAATCCTACTGCTTCAGCCTCCAGAGTAGCTGGGACAATGGGCGTGTACTAACATGCCCGGCTAATTTTTTCTATATATTTTTAGTTGTCCAGCTAATTTCTTTCTATTTTTTTAGTAGAGACAGGGTTTTGCTCTTGCTCACTCTGGTCTTGAACTCCTGAGCTCAAATGATCCACCCGCCTCGGCCTCCCAGAGTGCTAGGATTACAGGCATGAGCCACCACGCCTGGCCTATATTTCATTTTAAGTATGGAGATGTCTTACATGATAAAATGTATTTGTTTCAAATCATGATGCATTTTTCCTTTGGCAGGACTATTGTTTATGTTTAGAGGAGAAGACACTGACTGTTCACAGTGTTTTTAAAGAAATAGAGATTTCACTGCCATAAAGCAATTAGTAATTCATTTGCCAAATGTCAACAGAGTTAACAAAGAATTTTGTGTTGTAAAAACTTCACAGTTGCCTAGTTTACTCCTTTATCCAAAAAAGGGGGGGGGGGTGCAAGAATCTTTGACATTTTTATGTATGATGTAACTAGGGAATGTGACTCAGCTGATGATCATGATCTAATTGCAATGGCTAAGGACCATGGCTGAGCTGGGCCTGTGCTGTGTACATTGTTTTGCTGGGGTGCATAAGCACCTCTTGAAGAAAGCAATGTTGAGAGTATCACTTGGGTATTTGTTTATTTCTGGATCTTATCCTATCCATTCAATACTATCATTTTTCCATTTAAAATCAGGATGGCATGACTATCCATATTTAGTCATTATGCAGTTACGAATCTCAGAAAATGAGAATGATGAATCATTCGTGTAGGGAAAAGAGTGACACCTGCTTAGTGGGGCTGAGGCTTGCAGAGGTAGAGTCACCTGTACCCTGCTGCAGAGCAAGAACTCCAACCCAGGCTGCTGGACATCAAAGCCTAAGCCTTTGAGCACTCTGCTGTACTGGCTCTCGGACAACTGGCCTTGTGGAATACTACCTCAATACAACTTGTTAAGCAAGGTATAGCAGAATAGTGGCTGGCCCCCAAGTCAAATATGAAATATATAAATATCTCACAGCTGCTAACTACATTCTATTGTTGAAGACTCCTTTATATTTTATTTAAATAGGAAAACATTATTAATCCTAAAATTCTTATCATATAATCTGAAAAATACTTATATTTAGAGCACAGTGACCCCCACATATCTTTTTATTAAAATAATTGTTGTTATAAAAATAACTTATGTGCACCTTAGTTTCCTTAAAAAATATAGAAAGGATAAAAATACAAATAAAAATTACTCATAATCTCAACATTCCCCAAAATAACACTGCTCATTCTTGGATTTTTTTTCTAGTCTTTTTCTAAGCAAATAGGACGCTAATAGCAATTGTATGGGTTGCACAGATTTAATTCTATTTTTTTAAAATTTAGCATTTTATTGTGAGCATTTTTCCATATCATTTAATGAAATTATTTGAAACATGAGTTATGTGCATGCAAAATATTCTACCTTTCAAAGATTTCAAAATTCAAACATTTATCTATTTTTGGACATTTAGGCTATATCTAGTTTTTCCCAATGATTAAAAATATCGGCAAGAAACATCTTTGAACTGAAACCTTGGCTTACTCTGATTATTTACTTAGTAAAATAACTATGTCAAAGTGTATGAGTATTTTACAACTATTGATATATGTTGCAGAAGTGCTTCTACAAAGGTTATGCCAGGTTACATTCCAAGCAACACTGCTTAAGCGTTCCCATCTTACTGCACTGCCATCAGAATTCTTACAATAAAATCATTATCCACGTAATAATATTTCAGTGTTGTTTTACTTAACATTTTTGGACTACTACTATGGATGAACATGTTTTTCGTGTCTTTATTAGCCATTCTGTGATTTCCAGTTTGCCTCATAGCTGTTTTTCTATTGAGATTGTATAGTTTTTTTTACTATTTGTAAAAATGCTTTACCTATTAAATATATGAGGCATTTTCAGCTCAAATTTATTGTAATTATATATTTTAATTTTTAGTTCCTTTTTACTTTTTTTTATGGTGTTTTATATAGTCAAATCTATTGGGTTTTTTTTTTGTAACTTCTTTCTTTGCTTTAACAATCGGAGGATTTTTTTTTCTATCCTAAGAGTAGATAAATATTTAGCTATATTTTCTTTATTTATAGATTCATAATTTTTACCTAATTCTTTAATTGGTTTGGAATTTATTTTAATATAAGGTGAGGATACAAGTTTATTTTTCCCCCAAATAGTGTCCCAGTACCTCATCATATGCTCCTTACTTTACTTTTCGCTTTGTATTACAGATAAAATTTTATATATCATCTATCATGTGTACACATCAGGTATAAAATGACATTTTACAAATATTAATAACATCACAATAGAAAACAGTAAAAACAAAACTCTGTGCAACCCATTGAGGGAAACATACTATATATACTGGGATAAAGCACTTTAGTAGGACCTGGTAGCAGGTGGGTGGGGTGTTAGATGGATGCAAGAGCAGTGAGCCACCTAGTGGGCACTGGGGAAAGTTCCCATCAGGCCACGAACAATGGCAGCGTCAAGTCCTGACTGGTGTTTTGGTGGCAGAACATAGCAGTCTCCTAACAAGTGGCTCAGAGCAGGTAATTCTTAGAAATATGCCCAGGATGTGGACAAGACAAATAAAATGCAAAGAAACATTTTTTCTCATTCTCCCCCAAATTTTCTTTTTAGCATATTTTATAAAGTAGATAATATTTTGGTATAATAGTGCAAGAACAAAACATAACTTATTAAAAATAAACATACATAGTGGAGGTGCTTGCACTTTTACTTATAAAAATATGCAATCTGATAAGATTGGCGAGCACTGATCTAGACCACGCAACCTCAGGAATGGCTGTACACCAGCCTACAGTTCAGGAGTGGAGCAGGAGCAGAGCAACGCAAGTCTCCATTCAAAGGCCACATGAACTGGAGTCTCGGGGAAGGAAGCAAGCACAAGGAATCAAGGCAGAGCCAGCAATCAGGGATAGGCCATTGCATTCCAGGTAACTGTGGCAGGGTAGTGTCATGCTGGGCTCCTAAATTTGCTCCTGCTTAAAGGCATGATTATTTATAGAGACCAGGAAGGGGCCAGAGCAGCAAGTGAGGTTCAAGTGATTGATAACACTGGTGAGGAGAGCAGGTGGCAGAAACAATGGCTCAGGCCGCCTGTTCAGCCAAGTTTTCGTTTCTCATTAAACAAGTGTCCAGTATATAATCAAGGGAATCTTTGATCAATAATTTCTAAGGCCTATATTCCATTTCTGTTTTTAAGAAGTCCACCAATAAACAGTTGTACAGCAAATTTTATGAATGTCAGAAGCCATTGTATTCAATCCAGTCAAACCACCCAAACCCTGTCTTTCTTAAAGTGCCTGTTGCACTTTAGGAAAATTGAAGTTTCCCTTAGCCTTGAGTAAACGGGGCAGGGCCTCTTACTTCTTTAGGTTTGTTAATAAATGTGGGCTTCCTGTGCATTAAGTGGTGCCCACAAACATTGAAACTACTAGAATACCTCCTAAAAATCAGCACTTTGCCACGTGCCTTTTAATGTAAGAACCTTCACTAAACTAACAAGCATCGCATGACATGTGTCATTAATTAGCACAGTCAGCAAGACTGTGGAATAGATATTCTTATAAATCAACTGCCTTTACAGTCACTAACTAACTGACTTAGTTTCATGGTAGAGGCACTTATTTCAATTAGGTTGTGTTTCCTGTTAGGATCAAATGAGATCAACTATATGACATAATTTTAAAAGCCATATTATAATGGTGCATGGGTGTAAATGTGTGTGAGTATGGGTAGTTTACAGACAAAATGTGTAATACAGGTATTATAACTGAATAACTTTTAGAAAACTTAATTAGATTATCATTCTATAACATATGCACACCTGCATGCACATATACACATTAATTAATGACACATGTCATGTGATGCTTGTTAATTTAATCAATGTTCTTACATTAAGAAGCACTTGGTAAAGTGCTGATTCTTAGGAGGTATTTTAGTAGTTTCAATGTTTGTGGGCACCATTTGATGCACAGGAAGCCCACATTTATTAACAAAACCTAAAGAAATAAGAGGCCCTGCCTCTGTTCACTCAAGGCTAAGGATAATACATCTGTGTATGTGAGTATCATAAATATTTAGTTTTAGAGTTCTGACAAAAAAATAAAATAATCTCACTTTATCTGGATAAAGATGAGCATCTGGAACTATAAAAATGACCATGATTCAAAAATGTTGAATAATCTGAATGCATGTTTACTTTCTATTAATATGTTGACATACATGTAGATCCAATCTTCCTTTCAACAAAGAAGAGTCATGTAGAAGATTTCCATAAATGGTTATTCTTCCCTCAGTAACAGCAACCATATAAAAATTATAGAACTATTAGTCATCATGGTCGAAAGTATCACATAAGGTCAATATAGTCCCCATCTGGTGTTACGTTTTTATATCAGATTTATTAAGATCAAAAGTGGTTTTAACTAGAGTTATGACAATGACTGTTATTACAGATGGAAGGCCTACTGGATAATTGCCTGTTTCTTTTTGGACGTTCAGATATTTTTATTAGGATAATGAGTACAGAATTAACATCATTTTGTATAGTTTTTTTTTGTTTTAAAATAATATCTGTAACGTCAAGCTTATTTTTATTTCATAACCTAACCACACAGAGAGCCTCCAGTGAAGCAAAGCAGAGGTTGAAATATGTTTATTACTGTTGGTTTTGAAGAAACCTCTGAGAGGTTTGCCTCAATATTTTAAAAGAAAAAAGATTGGTACCTTCCTGAATAGATGTCGTTGTGTCCTTCAAACAAATCTGACTCTGTAAAAAAGAAATGGATTGTCTCCTTTTTTACCAGTGAGCATCTTCACTGGAACAGAACTCACCAGGGACAATAAAGAATAAAGAATTTCCAGAGGTTTAGTTGCTCTTGTTTAAGCAGATACTAGTTATTAATTCCAGCCTTAAAGATGTCACATATACACACATACACACACACACACATCCACACATGTATATTTCATCACAGTTCCACATCCACACGTGCACTTGTTTGCCTACCTTCCTTTTTCCTTAAAATACTTGGCGAGGCCTGAAATCATCTTACTTATGTGGCAGGAGGGGAAAGGAATCAAGCTGACTCTTATTTAGCCTTTACAATGTGCCTGGAACTGTGCTCTCTACTTTAGTCCCATTTTCTCACCCATCCTCCCAAACCCTGTGTGGCATAATACCATCTGCATGTACAGATAACAAAAGCAAGATGTAGAGAGGCTAAGACAGCTGCCCAAAGGCACAAAGCTCTTGGCAGAGCCAGGCTTGGAGGCCAAGCCTCAAGGTTCCAGACATACAGACATACACTCAATTGCTTTAATGAGGCTGGTTTTGACAGCTACGTGACAAGTAGAAGATTTTGTTCCTTAAGATTTTTCAAAAACTCAGAGAGTTTATTGCCAATTTTATTTTTCTCTTAAAGAAACATTTTCTCTCGTTGCTGGCATGGACAGTTATAAAAATAAATGAGAAGTAAACAGATAACAGTTTCCTGGCTGCCTTCACGTTTGTGAGCCTGACAGGGCTCCCAAAAGAAAAAATATGCTGCAGGGAGGCTTATGTGATATTGCTTATTTAGGGATCCTTTGACCACTTATTTGCAATATCCAGTTACAGCCACGTTACTTTCCTTTTTAGGCAAAAGCACACATTCGCTTGACCATTATTTTGGCGGAAGCTGACATTTCTTACCACTTCCAGTATGTCCTTGTGTACCCAAGCTCGTAATTGCGGCGTTTAAGCTTGGAGCTCCCCTGACAGCACAATTATCGCCAAATTTACCGTCAGTGGGAACATTGGTGAGGGCTGCTTCAGAGGCCTCTTTGTTAGCAAGGAGCATATTGCAGACATGCTTCACCTTGCATCAGAGATGGATTTCCAAAAGCAGTTTCTTAGTGAATTATTTTGTAATAACACGTATTTTTCTAGCTACAAAATAAACACACGTTCATTGTGGAAACATTGGGAACGTCAGAAAGTACATGTTATAAAATATAAATAACCTGTCTTTGCAGCATGCAGGGATAGCCATTATTAAAACGTGTTGGTTTATTTACTGCATAACTCTTTAAAGCATACACACACATACCACACAAACATATTCAGATATGCATGCACACACTATGTATACCTATAAGTAGAGATTTGACAAAATTGAGTCAAAAGGCTGAACATTTTAAATGCTTTTGTTGCCAAATATATCCTACTATTGTGTGCCAGATGAATATCGGGACTGTGTACATCATTTTTCATTCTGCATTGTTCACCTAAACATTTTTAAGAAGCATTTCCTCATATCCCTTAGGATTCTAGAAAACTATATTCTAGAGGTAACATAGAAATCCATTTTACATATAACAAAATTATTTATTTAGTCTTTCTTTCATTGTTGAGCATTTAAATTTTCCTCCTTTTTCTCTACTACAAATAATGGTTCACTGAACATCTTTGTAAAAGATATATTAATCTGTATTTCTGGTTAATTACTTTGGCAGAATCCTTAGAAATGCTGTTACTGGGTCAAAAAATTTAAATGTTTATAAACTTCACAACGTATGCTATACTGCTAGATAGTTATTAAAACACATTTTAACTCTGCTTAAAGAAAATTTCTTTTTAAAGAAATATTATAGTGAATTCTCTTTTTTAAAAAGAACATTTATAATTAGTTTTATTTAAATCTACATTTTCATAAAATTTTGTCTAGTCACTCTTGTTTCATGAATGGGAAGTTAAGGCCCCAGGTCCATATAAGGGACAGAAAAGCACAAAATTCTATCTTTGAAACCTGGCCAAAAGCAGTTACATTCCTACGATCCATTCAGAAGAGAAGCAGTTTGAGTGCTCTGTTGAAATGATTTCAGTAGTTGAGATGATTTTTGGTGAGAGAATATTTTAATGTCTTTTTAATGCTGTGATGTATTTTGATTCTTACAAGAGTCTACAATAAAAACCAGACTTGGTTGAATCATTTTATTTAGTCTGGTTCATGTAGCAATATCAGGCTATGAAATTCATGTTGCTCAGGTGGTGGTTCTTCGACTAAGGTGTGTGTAAGAAATGTTGTGCCTGCTTTTTACATGCAGAGTCCTGAGTTTCATTCCTAAGACTCTGATGTATTTGCTCTGGACAACACCAAGAACTATTCATTTTTAATAAGCACCCCAGTTAATTCTGAGGCAGGTGGTCTAAGACCACTGGTGAGAAAAGCCAGATAATTATGAAGAATTCTGACTTTGGTGCTTTGACACTAGTTCTACATCTGTCTGTAATTTATCTAACTGCTCTCTGCCTCAGTTTTCTCTATAAAGAGGGTAGGGAAATACCAGTCTCCTCCACCTTGGAGTCTTGTGAGGATTAAATAAAATAAGCCATGCGAAAGATTTAGCACTATCTTTAGCACACAGAAAATACTCAATAAATGCTAACTCTTATTATTACTGTTGTCATGGGTAGCGTATCCACATTATTATTCCTGCCTTGGAAAATTTAGATGTGTAATTTTAAATGATTGGCATTGTTGGTGGATTACTGATTGTGATTTGTCCTGCTATCTCTTTTGACATGTCTAAATTTCACCAACATAGATATTTCCCTTATTTTTCTCTTGTTCCTTCCCATATACACCATTACATTAGCTGAAATTAAATTGAGATCAAAAGCACCAGGCACTACTCAGAGAGTTTGTAAGACCGGTTGAAAAAGAATCTATGAAACTTTGCCTAAAATAGTGATTTTCCTGCTCATTTGCTCAGCGAATCCAGCAGGAAGTGTAAGGTTCTTCAGGCCACTATAGAGCTAATCTGCACCTTGCATCAGCTATAACAGGTGTTTGCACAGTTTAATTCCCCCTCAACTAGTTTAGCAATAAAACCTGTATTTAAAAATATGCAGGGTTTTTTTTTTGTTTGTTTTTAATAATGAGCATGATCATAGTGTACTACATCCTTGAACTCCCAGCCTCAAGGGATTCTCCCTCTTCAGCCTCCCAAGTAACTGGGACTATAGGCATGTGCCGCGGCTCCCAAACATAGAGTTTTTTAAAGTGGATATTGAAGTTCATATATAGCAAATTCATTCAATAAAAATTTACTAAATTAGTTTCTATACCTGGTGTCAGAACTGTGCTAAGTGCTGGGAATACGGAAATGAATATATTGTAGTCACTTAATTCAGCTGTTCCCTTTGATAATCTTTCTGAAGCAAAAACACATGATACAGAATCTTCAGGTGCTATTCAATTTGTGGCTATTTCCTACTAAAGATTAATGTATCTGAACTTGCTTCTAATCATTTCAAAATGTACCGATTTGGCTGAAGAATCTACTTTGACTAAAATAGGGTACCTTAGAGCACAAAGTCAAAGTCTTAGTAGAAAATATTACATCAGCAAACTCTGTGTGTAATCCCAAAAGGAAAGCCCTCTCAAAGGCCTACTTATTTCAAGTCATATTTAGTTAAACAAATGCATAACTTAGTCCCCTGAGTGTCAGTGGAATTTCTCCTGGAGCTGTGACTTTGTCAAGCTGAGTTAACCTCTTTCCTGATCCATGAAAAGAGACAGCATTTATTGAAAGGTTTTTGTGTCCTTAAACTGGGCACTTAAATATTCTCTCATTAAAACCTATAACAGCCCTTTTTTTATATCTAGAACCTTGTAAAGAATATGTCAGGAACGAGACGATTGCCTTATAAGGTTCAGACGGCTAAGAGTCTGTTTTCCTTTCCAGTCAAGTGTGGAGAGCAGCTGTGGCTGCCAAGTTCTCAGCCGTGGCTGGTACAGGCAGCTGTGGCAGGAGGCACAATGGCCACTCCTTGGAAAGAACAGAGATCTGGCTAGACCCATTGTCCTACTTGCTCAGGGCCGGGCAGGGTAGCAGACCTAGCTGTTGAATGCCCATTTATCGATAGTTATTTAACTTCAATAAGATCTTGGTTTTATTATAGGCAGATTGTCCTTAGTTGGTTTGAACTTTGTCCTCTTTTCATAGCAGAAAGTCTTAATCTCCTGTCCACAAATAAGCTTCGGAGATCTGTAACCCCCCCTTAAAATAATACCCAAAATTTTAAAAGCCCTTGTTAAATGTCACACAGTATGCTAAACATGTCACATGCTTTTTCTACTTTAGAAGTCCAATGCGCTATCTATTGCGCGACAGAGCCGCTTCTTCTACTTTAAACCTCATAACGACCCCATCAGGTAGTTACTGTTTTTATTCTCATTTTGAAAATGAAATTTGAAGAGGTTAAATAACTTGCAGAAGGTCATAAAACTATATAACAGTAGAGTCATCATTTTAGCCAGGCTACCTGATTCTAAAGCCCTTAGGCTTAACCCCTAGAACATACTAAGCTTTCTGGAATTACATCCAGAGGGGGTGTGTGTGTGTGTGTGTGTGTGTGTTCATAAATTTTTTTGAAGGCTTATATCTCTGAAGATTTACAAGTCATCTGATTCTTAACGGGGTCTCTAACCTCCAAAATTTAAAGCCATCTGCAACAAAGTGGCTATATGTATGGACTTTTGTTAGAATGACCTGAACAGAAACGATGTGCTCCAGAGTCCAAGGCACGGTCTATACCTTTTGGGACACTAGTTTTATCAGTTGAACCACTTGGTTAGTTCATGATGAAAATCTGCAGATCTTAAGCTGAGAGCCCAGTGCTTGATGGACATGTGCCATTCATTCATTACCTATACCACTCATCAGATACTGGGAGAACTAGGAAAGCTGCAGGCAAATAAGTAGATGGGCACAGATGCAAAGACATCATAAATTTAAACATTCCATTTAGCTCTATCATCTCTTGCTAAAATTGGCATATAACCCCAAGCATCAAATTGAACATGCTACTCAGTAAGAGTTTTCAAATAGTCTGTAGCAAGTAAATTATTCTCTTTTTTTGAACAAGCGTCTTTGCTCTGACAAAGTCACAGCCACATAATAAGAGTCCTAGAGTCAAAATAATAAGAGAATTTTGTTCTGACAGAGACTATAAATATACTAACACCCCCATTAAAAAATATAGCTGGAGTGTCAGAGCTGAGAAGGTTGTGTCATGGCTGTTCGTTTCAATAACTGGAAGGTTTGACAGTGATAATTTCATTACTGCTTTATGGCTTCAAGATGCATGCAGTGAGCCAAATTAAGGCCATCTTATGAACATACCAAGCAGTATATAAGAAATTCCAGTGTATGTAAAGGGGAAAGAATAAAAAGGAAATTAACATTTACCAAGTACATACATACTACTTTCAAAACTCATGCTTTAATGTTCATTAACCCATTTTGACTCTCTAAGTGTGAGTGCTTTATAATCCTTTTCAACAAGTGTAGAATCTCAGGCTCAGAGAGGCTAAGTAGTTTTGCTTAAGGTCCCATAGCTGGCAAGGAAAAGAGCCTGTTCAAATTCACATCTGATTCCAAAGCACGTGTGGTTTCTGCCATGAAGTGATGCTTTGGGGAGCTACATGGCATTTGGAAATCTAATTTTACTGAATTGCATCAGTATTTTGGTAAAAAGCCACTGGATCCTAGAGAGGCAATAAAGTATAATGGATAAAAACACAAACTTCAGACAAGTTACTTCTCTGAATATCATTTCTTCATCCAACATAGTAATAAAATTCAGATGAGACAATGGGTATGAAATGCTGAGAATAGTATCTGTTGTTATTATCTATTGTTATTATTGCTTTACCCTTAGAAAAAAAGCCCCATGAACAGTGACAGACCCACCTGAGTACTGTCTGGGTGGGCTTGCCTTTGGGAGCTGCCAGGATTTCAGCTTTAATTCTGTCCAGGAATGCAGCGGCAGAGAGCAGAGTTGAGGAGTGTGTCGTAGATAGCAAGGCCTCCAGTGAGGAGACATTTCAGCAAAGTGATCAGTGTTGCCAAAGCTATGAAAGACGTTAAAGATCGCACTTTCTCTCAGAGACATCAGCCAAGCATGGAAGCATTCAGGAGAAGGCATAGTTCTATCAACACGCAGAAGTTACGGCTTTGATACCTAAACCGTAATGTGGTAGATTTAAAGGCTGAGCCCCTAAAATTGTTTGCCTATTTTACTTTACTATTCAGAGCTCCAGACAAGAGATGGAGAACACTCCTGTTTCTTGGTCCCTGTCCCATGTTTGCCATTGCTTAAGCTGTATTTATTTTGGTAACAGGGATACCTGGCCTTCTAGATGCAACTTAATCTCCACCATTCCAAAGATAACCTTTCTGAGGTCATCTTAACATTGTCTCTATGCAATAAATATCTCAGCTTTCTGGTTATTCCAAAAGACACTGATCACATTTCTTACCATCTTAAAGTCAAAAATATCTTTGCTCTTACCTCACATTGTATATGTACAAGTCTCAGGAATGAGAGAAATTATTACATTTTGCTTGGTATGTTTTAGCACTACAGGCAGTATATATTTTTGTTATTACAATTTTTAATGATTTTGAAATGTGTGTGAGATTTCTCAGGTGAAATAGAGTATTTAATATAGTATTCAAAAGGGATAACTATGATTCAGAGGAACCATTTCTAAAACATGGCATCTTTTCTCTCCTTCTAGTTCTTTCTGTTTAATGGTAGGGCAGGGAAAGGAAGAGACAGTTTTAGTTATTTCAGATGAGACTGTTAGAAGTAGTAATCTAAGTTGCACAATAAAATTCAAATGACCTTTTTTCCTATTGCAGTCATATATACATTTGAACTGACATTTCATTGTTTTTAAATACAAAATTCACACAGCTGTTTCTTTTTCCTATACACATTCTCCAAATGCTCATCTAGTTACTATTACCTACTAATCCGAATAGAATTGACAAGGTTCTAGTTTACTGTTGCTCCTGTTTTACAAGAGTTATCATTTTGGTTGAGATGCACAAAGGGCAAATATTCTGTCCTTGTGCTAAGCGTGCCTTTTATTAGCTATGTGCCTCCACAACCCAAGTAGTAGCCACAAGTACACAGGCTCATCACACACTGGGCATTATTCTAAGTGCTATGTTCTCCATTTTATGGAAGAGACTGGGAGTGAAACTTGGCCAAGCTCACATGGCTAAAAAGTGAGAGAATCAGGTTTTGAACCTAGATAACCTAGACCTGGTGTTCTTAACCACCATCATATGGTATCTCTTACTGTTTCTTACTGGAAATGAGAGGTTAAAATCTCAGGAATAAATGTACCCTCCATAGGTAGACATATGCACAGAACTCAGATGCAATTAATAAAACAGACTGCCTTGCACAAAAGTAAAGAAGCCAACATATGATGAAGATTTGCTCTGTGCCGCATTAGAGAGGGCACATTACAGGTTTTATATCATTGAGTTCACACACACACACACACACACACACACACACACATACACCCCTTTATGAGGGCAATACTGTTTTTCCATATGATAAAGGAAGAAGGGGAAGCTCAGATATGTTAAGTAAATTGTCCAGCCTTGTCCAGCTAGCAAGTAGCAGATTCAAGATACAAACACAGACCAGAGACCCTTATTTTCCGAGTACCCCATGCTGCTTCCTCTCACCAGTCATTCATTCACTAAATCATTTAATGTACATTTGTTGAGCTCCTGCTACCTGCTAATGCTTGTTAAGCAACACAGGAAAAGCACAGAATTTAAATTCACAGGATCTAAGTTCAAATCTCAGCTCCATCACTAACTAGCAAGTCAGTAAACCTCTCTGGTTTCAGCTCCATAAAAGGAGGCAACAGTAATATTTCACAGAAATGTTATGAAAAGCAAATAAAATAATGAATGCAGAAGAATTTAGTAAGGGGTAAAATACAATGTAAATGCTAATTTTATTATGATGAGTAAAGTCAATGGCATTAGCCCCCCAGCCTCAAATAGCTGGGCTGGGGCAGTTGACAAGGAGAGAAATGTATCTAAAGCCAGTTGCAGTGCCCAAGGTAACGCTTTATTGAGAGTGTGAATAAGATGTTTGGAATTGCAGAGGGAAGACTTAGAAGGCATATTACACAATGGTTACCTACCACATGTTCAGCTTTGAAGAATACGAAAGATTTCATGAGGCAAAAATGGTAGAATGAACTGAAACTTCATCATCTGTAAGATATTCTCTAGACAGTGAGAACAGTGTGAGCAAAAGTATCTTTGGAGGGGTCAGAGACAAGATTTGAAAGGAATTAGGACCAGATGTTAAAGCACTTAAAAGCCATGATAATGAATTGTAATTCACTTTTATAGACAAGAGTAGTTATTCAGGGAAATAACATAATCACATTTTCCCACCACCTCAAGCTATCTCCTTTTCCTCCCTCCCTCCCTTTCTCCCTTCTATCCCTTCTTCTCTCCTTTCTTTCCCTCCTTTCTCCCCTTCTTTCTTCCTTCTATTCAACCACACACACAATCTCAACAGTGGTGTAGGGAGTGGTGTGGAGGAGCAGGCGCATGGCAGGGACACAACCCAGGGGGCTGGTGCGATTATCTGGTGAGGACAGCTTTGGCTTAGCACACCCTCCCTCTCACCTGAGCCCGGGGTGGAAGACTATGAGCTGAGTTCAGTGCTGTCCAGTTGGAACCAGGAATGCCAAAGCTAGATGGGAACTTGGAGATCAGCAAGTCTTGTATTCCCAACCTGACAATACATTGCATTGCTTTGACAGCTTTTTAGAAACACAGATTCCTGGGTCCAGCTCTACTCTGACTCAGTGTATCCAAAAGGAGGCCTAAGAATCTGTATTTTTAAAAGCTTCCCCAAAGTTATGTGTGGACCAGTAATTGAGCATGACTAATAGTCAGTCTCTTTATTTTATTGATGAAGTAACTAAGTCCTCAAGAAGCAAGAGGATTGCCAAAATCACAAGTAGGTGGTGGCAGGGTAAGAACTCAAATTCAGGGCTCCCAATTCTCAACCCAATAGTATATAGCCCAGAATTAGTTCTTTGTGTTATAAAGAACTGCATTCCTTTTTTCTCCAATATTCTTTAGAATATGAAGTGATTATTCTTATGTCTTGCACAGCTGGTATGATATGTTATTTAACTAGATGGTTGTTTGCTATATCTTTCTCTAAGTATTATCAAACATTCACCATAAACTGTAAGGTGCTACAATATTATTAGGATGATTAAGAAGGTTACCAAAATGTAGGATGCTTGTTATAAGCACTTTCAAGTTGTTTCATTCTATTATTTAGAGATGTGTAAACACAACCATTCCTTTCAGCAAAATGTCATGTTCTACGTAAAGGTTTTGAACAATGTGCTCAGCTAGATAATATCTCTAAGTGAGTTCTAATAGGGGACATTAAACTAAGCATTTGTCTTTGTTTCAAGCTTTATGAAATTAAAAGTAATCCAATTATTCAGTCCTTCATTTAACTCTTTAGTCCAAAGATCAGAAGACTTTAGTTTGAGCCATAATTTAGCCACTCAAATCTATGAGACTCCGGGCTCATTGTTGTCTTCCTTCCTGAGCCTCAGATTCCTCTTCAGCAAATGAGGATAATAGCCCACACCCCACTCCCACTGCCTGTTCCCAGGGTCACTGTGTGAATTCCACTGGACAATGGTTGTGAAAGGACTCTAGAAACAGTGTGGGAGGACAGAAGAGGCACAGGAGGGAAAGGCCTCGGGGAAGAAGTCATTTATTTCCTCAGGACAGGTTATAGGACTGTCACAGGCAGAGATGGAGCTCTTGGACACTGCAAATGGATAAAGCACCAAAGGTGCCCTGAGAGATCATTTTCATGCAGCCTGAGGGCTCACATACTTTAGTGGGATTAGTGGCATACATGGTATTGGAACTGGTTATTACACTGCAAATTTAAAGGACAGCTGTGTAGGAAGAAGCCAAGAGCAAGATAGGCATAGATGTGGTTTTGAATTTTTTTTTCCGCCTTGTCAAATTTAAATTTCAGTTCTCAGTTTTATAGAAAAAGAAGGGTAAGACAGTCATATTAAGATTTTAAAAAGTTTTAAAGATATGAAAAAAACAGAGATGATACCTACACTGAACGCTTATAAAAGCTCCCATTTGGGTTTCATGAAGTACAGGGATCTGCTCAGGCTGTAATTCTCAAGGCCTATTTTCGAAATTTGGTCAAAATTAAATTTCAAAGGTCAGCAAAGTATATAATCATGTTTGGGTTCTTTTTTTTCCTCCAAAGTTAAGTAAGTTTTTAAGAGTGGCATCTATTCTTTTTTAGACTAGCTTAGTTTAATGTGTGAAAAAAGAGTAGAATTTATTTTATAACATATATTTTTCAGTAAAACTAAGAACATTTAAAATTAAATTATCTACCAGTGGTATTCATTTTATATAAGCAGGCCGGAGATTGAGGCTCTGTTTACATATTTACACTATGGCGGTACAGTGTAGTACTAAATATTTTATAGGCCAGAAATCAAAACAATTACAATTGCTATTAGGAAACACTAAATATGAGATTCTGGCATGACCATCTATAGTCAGAGAAATCTTTGCTGGGTTGAGAGGTTGTCTCATTACAGATGGCCTTGTTTACCCTGTTCTCAGAGCTCCGTGTACCATTTTGGACTCTGCATTTAAAAAAACATAAGTCATTCTTAAAAAGAAGTATAAGTGGGAAATACAATGGGAGCCAAGCTCATACAAAATAACTTCTGTGAAGAAGAAATAAAGATGAAATACACGTAGCTGAATACCTTACACTATCCAGAGAATAGATGAGTTGGTGCAAAATGGATGAACACATCCAAATATTTGAGAGCTATCATTGCATAAAAATGAGAGGAATTTTAATGGCTGAAGAAATAAAATTTAACTTGTTTTTTTTTTTCTCTTTCAAACATAGTTAATGTCAAAGCAAAGAGGGTCAGCAACAAACATTGCTTCTTTACTTGAGATGATTAGAAAAGAGGTCAAATGCATTTAGAAAGCAGCTGTGCACTTATCTTGGCTGTGGACTTGGCAAGTCAACAGGGTTTATGAACAGTCTCCCCATGGATTTGGTCATCCTGAAGGGAAAAAAATCCCAATGTAATTTAGTAGCAGAAGCTCAATCCTATGTTTTCTCGGTGCCCTCCGTCTCGTCTCCCACTTTGGCGGTAGTGGGTAATTACTCCTGAATATTTGTGGAGTAGGTAGATGACTCTTTTCTGTGACCTTCTCTATCTCCCTCCAGGATGTTTTGATCCTTTGAGTTTGATCACTAAGGTGGCCATAAAGTGTTCCTGATACAGAAATACGTGGAAGCTCAGTGAAGGAGAGCTGAAATTTGACACCACTCCTATTATTTCTGGAGCCCTATAGCCAACAGAATGCCCCAGCTTACCTCCTTTCCTTCCTCTAGAGAGGCATATTTCGTTCTACAAGGGCATTTAGTCTATGAGTTCAGAAAAGGCAGGGCCTTAGGCACCTACAACATTCCCAGTCTGAAGAACCAACTCCACCCTGATTCCACTGCAGATGAACTAGACAACAGTGAAGAGTGGTTCTAGTCTAGATTTGGATAAACTATGAAATAGTCCTAGAATTTTTCCATAGACTCTCCCCATATCCCTAGAAATGTGCACATTCAGGAATGTTGTTTTGTTGTAGACAAATAAAGCAAGGCTAATTTGGGGGTATTTTTTAAAATAGAATTTTTTATTGATATATAATATTTGTATATCTTATAGGGTACATGTGATATTTTGTTACATGCATGTATGTATGTTTAATGATCAAGTCAAGGTATTTAGGGTATCCATCACCTCAAGTACTTATCATTTCTATGTGTTAGGAACACTTTAAGTCCTCTCTTCTAGCTATTTTGAAACACACAATACATTGCTGTTAACTGTAGTCACCCTACTCTGCTATGAAACATTAGAACTTACCCAATACCCAACCTCTCTTCAACCCCTCACCCCACCTCCCACATACACCCAAACACCCTTCCCAGCCTCTGGTAACTGTCATTCTACTCTCTACCTTCATAAGATCCACTTTTTTAGCTCCTACAAAAGAGTGAAAACATGCAATATTTGTCTTCTGTGCCTGGCTTATTTTGCTTAATGTTATAACCCCCAGTTCTATCTTTGTTGCTACAAATGACAGGACTTCATTCTTTTTTTAATGACCAAATAGTATTTCATTATGTATATATGTATATATCACATTTTCTTTATCCATTTGTCCATTGATGAACACGTAAGTTGATTCCATGTCTTTACTGTTGTGAATATTGCTACAATAAACATAGGGGCATGTATCCCTTTGATGAGAATCCCTTTGATTTCCTTTCCTTTGGATTAATACTCAGTATTGATATTGCTGGATTGTGTGGTAGTTCTATTTTTAGTTTTTTGAGAAATCTCCATACTATTCTCCACAGTCCTGTACTAATTTATATTCCCACCAACAGTGTATGAGTTCTCTTTTCTCTGCATCCTTGCCAGCATCTGTTATTTTTGTTTGTTTATTTGTTTAATAATAGCCATTTTAACTGGGGTAAGATGATATCTCATTGTGGTTTTGATTCATATTTCCCTGATCATTAGTGATGTTGAACATTTTTTTCATGTACCTCTTGGCCATTTGTATGTCTTCTTTTGAGAAATGTCTATTCATATCCTTTGCCCACTTTTATATGGGATTTTTTTTCTTGCTGTTGTTTGAGTTCCATGTGTATTCCGGATATTAGTCCCTTGCAGATGAATAGTTTGCAAAGATTTTCTCCCATTCAACAGATTGTCTCTTCACTCTGTTGATTGTTTCCTTTCCTGTGTAGAAGCTTTTTAATTTAATATAGTCTCTTTTGTCTTCTAAAAATTTTTGATGCCTGTGCTTCTGAAATCTTAAGACAAACCTAGTTTGATCTGATATTCTGAAACCCCGCTGGCTCAAGTGAAGCATGGGTACAAATCCTGAGTGTTGGTGACTCTTGGCCCTGTGTTTCTTCTGTAATCCATAGTTTAATTCATGCATTAGCTTCATGCTTGCGCTGTTCCTTTATATCTTTACTGATTGTCATCAAGGCAGAACAGAACTGAACTGACTTTCAGTCCATGGAACAATGACAACTGTGTGCAGTGATTATAAACTTATTCTCTAACAGCTCTTAAGCAGATGGATAATAAGAAATATCTTAATGAAAACATATAACTAAGGAGGAACAAGGGAATAAAACAAGAATATCTAAATCATGTGTGAAAATGGTAAAGAGATAGTTGGTTTCATTTGGCCAGAGGTAGACTGTGAAATGTTTGAAAGTTTAACATAGTTTTAGTCCTGCCAGTTTAGTTTGGTGTGATGTAGTGCATTAAACGCTATTTTGCTTACAAATAAACCTCCAAAATTAAATGAGGTAAAAATGAACTTCGTTCTTCATCAAGTAACTTTCTAGGGTGGTGCTGAGGACAAGGCAGCTGTCCTCGCTCTCAGTCTGGGAGCAGCATTTTCCCGTATCACGTTTCCACCATCCTTCGTTCTTCAGCAGCTTCAGCATCCAGCTGGCAGAGAAAAAACACTGAGATAAGTGTGTGGGGGGAGTCATGAGCCAGTCCTGTGTGGGGCATGCGATACTTCTGCTCACGTCTAGTCACGTGGCCAAATCTAATTGCAAGGCAGGCATAGAAAGGACTTCTTAACTTCCTAGGAACAGACAGAGTATGGAATTCGACAGACAGTAAGCAGAGTCTGCCACATTCCTGATCCTGATTATTTAATTCTATGTTTTTCCAAGATCATTTGTCTTTAGGTAGGATTATGTACAGAACCATTTCAAGGAAATAGGAAAATATTCCTTTATTCTTCAAAATCATTGTTGAATTCCACTGTCACTTAGGCAGACCATCCAGTGTCTTAAAACCTTTAAAATATAATATGTAACCATGCATTATTCATCTAATATAAGGAATCATGAGGAAAAGTTATTCTTAATGTACTTATTACACAATAAGATGAGTGCTATTTGGGGTGAGCATTTATATTTTTTATTCTCCGTGATATGTTTTAAAAGAATTGCAGAAGAGAGTGATTGTTTGTGATCATCATAGGATATTATTCTTATAATTGTGTTACCCTGGTAAGACTGAAGAAATGGCATGTAACTCAGGCCACCCAACCATCTGAAGCTCTTCTATGTTCTCTCTAGCCCCATTAAAATGGAAAACCCATCTGTTTGGGTCGTTGAGGTTGGAAACTGAGTAATATCACTTGTCCAAAATAGATTTAATAGTAGGGCTGGTGAATGGTTTCCTGACCTGTTTGAGGGAGAGTCCAGGCCCAGACAAAAACATGGTATATGGGTTTCCATATCCATTAGTCAAAAAGAATCAGACTTAAGTTGCATTTTTAAAGGTGATTGTATAATAGAACTATTACAGTTTTGTTTTTGATTATAATCTTACCTAGACTTATTCAACCACTTAATATATAACATTTTTAATCCTAAGTATTTTTACAATGGATTCATAATTTAATAATTCTTATTCATTCAATAAAACCTTTTGGTAACTAATTTTTAATAAGTCTAAATACATGACTAACCAGGGATGCAATTAAGAATTACATTTTAAAAACCCACCCCTCAAAAAGAAAATCATAATCTCTGGGAAGACAGCTGTGGTTTAAAGATTATCTTTTTTCAGACTTTCAAAGTGATTTCAATATCCAACCTAGTAGAATAAACTAAGAAGAATAAACGTGCAAATAACAAGACAAATTTTGAAAAATATGAATAAATTTTGGAAATTTGGGCCATGAAAGAAAGGAAGAGAGAAAAAAAGGAAAAAAGAGGGAAGAGGGAGAAAGAAGGAATGAAGAAAAAAATTAACTGAAATTAATTTACCTTTAAAAAAATAGAGTGCTGGGCCGGGCGCGGTGGCTCACGCCTGTAGTCCTAGCACTCTGGAAGGCCGAGGCGGGTGGATTGCTCAAGGTCAGGAGTTCGAAACCAGCCTGAGCAAGAGTGAGACCCCATCTCTACTAAAAATAGAAAGAAATTAATTGACCAACTAAAAATATATAGAAAAAATTAGCCGGGCGTGGTGGCGCATGCCTGTAGTCCCAGCTACTTGGGAGGCTGAGGCAGGAGGATCACTTGAGCCCAGGAGTTTGAGGTTGCTGTGAGCTAGGCTGATGCCACGGTACTCTAGCCCTGGCAACAGAGTGAGACTCTGTCTCAAAAAAAAAAAAAAAAAAAAACGGAGTGCTAGGTTTCTACTTTCAGCCATCCCATTGCTTCTCTTATCCTTTCCTGCTCTGTAATTACCCCAGATCAAGCTTGCAGTCCCTCACTGGCCTGTTCCCTTCCCAGTACTAGGAGGGAGGGATGCTAGCAGCTGCACACAGTTATAGGTTTTTGTAAGATTTGAAAAAATAAGAATTTTTGTATTACTTTTCTCAAAGCAGACTCTCAAAATTGTATAACCTTCATATTCCACAAAACCTAGATCGTGCCCCTGCTTGCATGGCTGATTGGTGTTCAAACAGGGGTATTCAAAATAACCCCCATTAAAATGCCTGCTAAGTGCCTTTCAAGATTATTTTTTAAATGAACTAATCAAGCTCATTAATTGATAGGACTCTTTCTTTAAACACGTGACCAATTCCTAGCCAAATTAAAAAAATTATAATGAAGTTCATTTGAAGTAAAACTACATAAATACCCATGGTACCATGGTACATGGTATGATAACCAAGCTATAGTAAGTAGTGCTACATCTGAAGATATTCATGCAGTTGCAATACAAATATTTGTTGAGCAACTAATTAACATGTGTGAGGCACTACTGTAAGTGCTGTGGGTACATTAATGACCAAAGCAGATAAAAATCTCTGCACACTTGTGGAGCTAACATTCTAATGGGGAGAGTAAGATGATAAAATAAATAAAAAGGGACGTTTATCAAAGGCTGAATGCTGTGGAGAAAAATTAAATGTAAGGAAAGTTAAAAAAATAAAAGCCAGGAGATTAGGGATGGCAATTTTAAATAGGGCGGCATGGGACTATCTCACCATGAAGGTGACATTGAGCTGATATCTGGAGAAAGAATATTCCAGGCAGAGAGAAGTGTAAGTGCAAAGGCCCTGAGGAGAGAGCATTCATGGGTGTTTAAAGAACAGCAAAGGACTAAGATGCTCGAGCAGAGTGAGCAAGAGGAAGAGATGTAGGTACAGGATGAGACCAGAGAGGCAACAGGTCCCTAATTATGGAAGGCCTTAAGCTACTCTGAAGACATAGTATTTACTCTAAATAAAATAGAACGCCACTAGGGGATAGTGAGCAGGGACTTGCATGGGTTAGGGTTAGGGTGAGGGTCTGATTTACATTGTAGCAGGATCACTTTGTCTGCAGTATAAAGAATAAATGTGTGTGGGTGGGGAGAGAAGGAGACATACCATTAAAATATCAGTGTTCCAATGTGGGCTTATTAAAGCAATTATAGTTGCTCTAAATCATAGGAAAAATAAATAAATACAGAAACACTTGTTAACAAAAGACACTGTTCCTCTTTGGGCTTTAGCATGATGAAGCCAGGTTTTGAGGAAGACTACATTGTGGAAATATAACACCTTAGAAGTGATCTCAGAAAGCACAGGTTGGCAATGGACCAGCTGTGAACAGCACAAGAAAAGTTAATCTGAGTTAAAACTGGGTTAACCTTTGTGGGGCTGCATCTGACTCTCAGGTCCAGCCTGGCCTGGAGAGCATGTGTTTTCTGCTCTTCCCTCTGTACTCTTAGCTTGAGATCATCAAATAATAGCAGGGTGTAAGAAAAGGAATATATGTTTATTTGCTTTATGCTCAATCACAGTCAAGTCTGCATGAAAGTATCAGATAAACTAAGGCCTACAAACAACTATAAAAAATAGATGCTGTCTATTGACAGCATATTTTCTGGTTGTGTGTGTGTGTGTGTGTGTATTTTACTACTTGAACTGCTCATTATTTCTAGATAATAGCTAAAAATATGGACCTCACACTGCCACTGCAGGCTTTGCCTCTAGAGTCCAACACCACAGCTATTGAAATCCTTTTTTTTTAAAACATTTTTACTGTGGTAAAAACAAAGACACATAGCATGAGATTTACCCTCTTAAAATTTTAAGTGTACAGTACGTTATTCTTACTGTGGGAACCACCATTCAAACTTTCTGCTTCTGTGAGTTTGACTGCTGTAGATTCCTTATATAAGTGGAGTCACGTAGTATTTGTCCTTCTGTGACTGACTTATTTCACTTGGCATAATGTCCTCAAGGTTCATCCGTGTGGTGGTGTATGACAGTATTTCCTGCATTTAAGGCTGAATAACATTACCTTGTATGTATGTATCACATTTGCCTTATCCATTCATCCACTGATGGACATTTAGATTGTTTCCACATCTTGATTGTTGTGACCAGTTTATCAATGAACACAAGAGTGCAAATATCTCCTTAACATACTGATCTCAATTTTTTAGATAAACACTCAAAAGTGAATTGGTAGATCATATGATAGTTCTATTTTTAATTTTTTGAGAGACCTCCATACTGGTTTCCATAGCAGCCGCATCACTGTACAGTCCCACCATCAGTGTACAAAGATTCCAATTATTATATCCTTGCCAACATTTTTTTAAATAATGGTCATCCTAACAAGAATGAGGCAATATTATGGTTTTTATTTGCATTTTTCTTGATGATAGTGATGTTGAACACCTTTTCATATACTTGTTAGCCATTCGTATGTCTTCTTTGGAGAAATGTCAATTTCTTTAATTGAGTTTTTTAATTGTGGGGGTTTTAACTGGATTCAGGGTGGGTATTGAGTTTTCTTTGTTGCGTAGAAGCTTTTTATTTTGTTGTAGTCTCACTTGCCTATTTTTGCTTTTGTTGTCTGTGCTTATCCATGGATGGGAAATGTCTGTACTGCCCAAAGCTATCTACAGATTCAATGCAATCCTCATCAAAATCTCAATGGCATTTTTAACTAAAATAGAAAAGCTAAAATTCATAAGAAACCACAAAGGACCCTGAATAGCTAAAACAATCTTGAAAAAGAAGCACAAAGCTGGAGGCCTCATACTTCCTGACCTCAAAACATGTTACTAAGTTATATTAATCAAAACAGTATAATACTGGCACAAAGACATACAAACCAATTGAACAGAATAGAGAGCCTAGAAATAAACTCACACATAATAGGTTAACTGATATTTGACAAGGGTGCCAAGAATACACAATGGAGAAAGGAAAATTTCTTCAATAATTGGTGCTGGGAAAACTAGATATTCACATGCAAAATAATCAAATTGAACCTTTATCTTATGACATACACAAAAATCAACTCAATAGACTTAAATGTGAGACACGAATCTGTAAAACTCTTAGAAGAAAATGTAGGGGGAAAGCTTTATGGCATTGATCTTAGTAATGATTTGAGGTACTTTCTTAAGTAAAATTTCAGTTAAAAAATTTTTTTTCTTAAAAATAATCACTAAAAAGTAATCTATAAACCTCAAATAAAATAATTCTTGATTGGAGCGTTGCGGTTGTCTTAGTTCAGGCTGCATAACAAAATACCATAGACTGGGTGGCTTAAGCAGAAATTTATTTTCTCACAGTTCTGTATGCTGGGAAGTCCAAGACCAAGGTGCAGCTGATTCAGTTCCTACTTGCAGATGGCTGCCTTCTCACCCTGTCCTCACAGGGCACAGAGAGAGCACTCTGGTGTCTCCTTCTCTTCTTATAAGGATACAAGTCCTATCGGATTAGAGGCCCCATCCTTATGGCCTCTTTTAACCTTTATCACTTCCTCACAGGTCCTATCTCTAAATAGTGTCACATTGGAGGTTAGGGCTTCAACATATGAATTTTGGGGTAAACAACATTCAGTCTATAATACTGGTCTAATAAACATTTTTCAGGAAAATTAGCCTTTACCATATCATTTCATTAAAAATCTACTAAGCAAGTCAAGCTTATCACTTCTCATTTCCAATCCAGACATCAAACTCATACTGTCATTTTCATCTTGAATTTCTTAATTGCCCAATGTTACTTGGGAGTGTCTCTGACAAGCCAGAAACAAATGTTGTATATTTCTAGACATTACCTGATATATTATTAATAAATAAGCCTGTACTCTTCACCTTTGTGCCAGGCTTTTGTTTATAAAAAACCATCTGTGAAAACAAAGGGCAAAATGTTCCTGTTCTTAAATATCTGTCCTCTGTGCAAATACGTGTGTTACGCAAGCTAACATGTGTAGTATTTAACTGTGTAATCTCGTAAAGTAGCTAAACATCATGTCCTCTCAAGGTATCCTATTTAAATGTGATATGCAGTTTTATGATTGAGAAAGATTGCCACCTGCACATATCACTGTAAAATGCCATTTTCTACAGCCTCATCTCTATAGATAATCAGAGAAAGTAAATGTTAAAATGGTGAATTTTGAGAATCAGTATTTTCTTTGCTCCAGAAAAGCTATTTGACCTATGGAGAACTTCTGAATGGGGAAATATCACTGGAATTAATTACAAACAAGTTTAATAACCTTGTGATATTGATAACAATGGGTAAAACATTTAATATTATAAAGAGAAAAAAAAACATTTGTATGTAATCATCTAGTTCTAGTTACTCTTCCTTTAAGCTCAAAGGCAAGCCTCCCCTCCCCCACCATGGCAAAGCACCAAAATGGATTCCATTGTATAACCAGCGGCATGGGCTACAATATGCATGGGAGAGTTGGGCACAGGCAAATAAATAGCAATGTAAGTGTAACTTGACGTCTCCAAACTACACCCTGTGCCTCGAGACTTATGTCTAAAGGACTGTTTCTGCTCATTATGTTTGGCTGGGGCCCCACCTAGGTTGTTGGGACCTCTAAGCCTTCCACGTCTCCTAGCAGGAAATTGTTCTTTCTCCTCAGTGAGGAATATCTAGAGAAAGATCAATAGTCTCCGCCCTCTCCCCAGATGTTACCACCCTGGAATTGTGGAGTGGGGTGGAGACGGACAAGCGGCTGAAGTTATAAGAGCAATTTGGCTCCGGCATTTGCCACCTCATTGATTGCCAGGGCCGATTCAGTGATTGTCCCTCATCTCCCTTCCTCTCTCATCTCTCCCTTTGGGTTCTGCCCATGCCAATGACATAGATGGAAGATCCCCTTGCAAGATAAAGAGTAATAACAGTGAAAACAATAGCTGCCAACTCATGGAAAGGTACTAGCTGCCAAGCAATGTGGTACATGCTTTCCAAACATTTTCTCTTCTAATCCTTATAATGGCCCTAGAGCTGGGTACTGTAATTATTCCTTGTCAGGAACTGAAAGCCTAGAAAGGTATAGTAACTTGCCTAAGAGCATGCAACTGGAAAGTGGCAGAACCAAGATTTAAAATTTTACCTGTGTTTCCTAACTCCCAAATAATTGTCTTAACAGGAACATTTTTGGTAGATCTATATTGTTAAAAAGAGATTACTCTCCATGCATAGCAGAAGAGGCAGCTCATAGATGCTCCTGGCATGAGTGGAGGCTCCCAGGGTTCCCAGCAGTGTTCAGCAGGGTCTTTCCTGTGGGAGCTTTTCATGGATGCTTTGGTAATGGGGGCTGCTGTTAATAGGGGATCCTAGCAGCTGCTCCGCTGGGGCCTCTGCTGTGTCTTACCTACTTCAGGCTTCATAGGGGGCCAGTGCTGAGAATAAGGTCCTAAGGGCTAGGCTAGATGAGGGGAGCTATTTACCAAGATAGTGGCAGGACCCTGGCTCAGGATGGAACGCACATCATGGTCAAGAAGGGAAAATGTTTAAACCAGGGAAGCAGAGTCTAGGATCGGGCCAAAAAAATGAGAAATGATCCTGAGAAGACAAATATTTACAAGGTCAGTAGACAGGAAGTATGGGAGCAGTCAAGCATGGGAGCTGGATGGGAGGTGGGTTGGGACTGCACTATCGCACAGTAATTCCACTGAAATGGACAGCATGGCGAGCTGGGAGCAGTGTGTTTATTAATCAGTTTGTCTGATGTCTGTTTGCTTCTTGTGGAGGGCTGGTGCCATAGGAAGGGCTGGGCCTGCGGAGGGCATGGCCCTGAGTAGTGCCAGCCACACACAGTCTTCTGAATGCAACAGGCTGGCTGGTTGTTACTCATACGGCTCCCCCATAAGGGACATATACGGCTGCATTATTGCTCCTCCACACTTGCCTTTTGGTAAAAGCAACATGTACATGGTCGAATTGTATAAGGGAAGCAAACATGGAACAACAGAGCATCTCACTTAGTTCCATTCAGTAAGCCCACTGATCCTCCCTTAAATCCAAATGACAACTCAAACTCTGTGAGGAAACCCACCGTGAGGGTTATAGCAGAGACTATTTTATATCCCTACCGTGTTGTGTTCAAAATTAGAAAAATCAGGGACTTTGGCAAATCCCAAAATGTTGGGTCATATGAAAGCCTAGTACCAGAATTAGCCTTCACATATGTGACCTATAAGTTAATCAGAAAGTTACTTTCAAAGAGTTAACACTTGAAGATCCATCCGGGTGAGGAAGCTAAAAGGTGTTCTTGTATTTTTTAAATCATTAGTAGGAAACTTCTTAAAAGAGACATAAACAGTGTCCATGCTCCTGTGCTTTGGAATCAGACAGCTTGAGCTTAAAATCCGTTTATGAGCTGTGTGGCCTTGACATGTTATTAAACACAGAGGCACTTCTCCATGAGGCCTCAGATTCCTCATGCTCAAATGGAAATGCAGTGCCTACTTCAAAGGGTTATTGCGAGGATTCAGTGAGATAATATACATAAAGCACAGTGTCTGGCCGACGGAAAGTGCTACAAAAGCTGTATTATTATTATCATTATCATTATTGTAACCATCATTGTACTTGGCTATATTTATTCCCCTCAATTCTTTAATTACTTTCCCAAGCTTATGCTATTCTTGTGCCTGGGCTCCATCTAACTGGCAGTGAGCCAAAAGAGAACTCACCGTATCCAAGAGTTCGCTAGAGAATGTGTTTGGGAGATTCACAACTCATGTCTTTGGTACCAGCATCTAAGATTCCAGCTACCTTACTGTGACTTTATCATCTTCCTGTTTTATTAATAATACCATGACATGGACTGTATATAAAATTGTGGTTCAAAAGTCCGTAGCTTATTTCAAGTCATCTGTAATTTCAGCCTAAATTAACTAATTAGGCTAACTTTCAGAAAGTTAAGTAACTAAGTTATAAGTAGTCTAATTCTCAGTTGATTTACTACCCACTGAGTGAAAACATACAGCTTTTTTAAATCCAAAACTAATCTCTCCAAAGGCAAGCTCCCTAGTTCTAATATTTGAAAGATTTAATGAACAAGCTTTTTGGGGGGAGGTGGGTTTCCTTTTAGTTTATTTTTTTCTTTGTTGCTTTCTACTCTATTTTCTACTTTTTATTTACTAATAGTTGCAAAAATAATACGTTTATTTTAACAAATCAAACAATCTGAAAGTATACATACAAGTGAAATGTAATAGTCTTACCCATGTCACTCCTCTGGGATTTCAGTATTAAAAGTGTCCTTCCACATACTTCTTTATAGCAAGCTTCTGCTGATACCCCTTGGCCTTGCTTTCCATAAACACATCCAGCTCTACCTGTCAGGTCGAACCATACAAAATTGCCATTTTTATGGGTCCCTACTATTCTTTAGTATCAACCCTCAAATGGAGCCTGACACTAAATTTCCTGGTTTATGCTCATGACTTTCTCATTCCTTCTTGGGTTTGCTTTTGCTGGTTCGCTTTTGATGGGCACCCTCCTTCCCCACCCCAACTCTATTCTGCTTGGACATTTTTTACCTGCCCTCCAAAGACATGCATCCTTCAGCTTCTTAAACTCCTTTTACACTCATTGTCTAAATCGCATATTCTGATTACCTGTATAACACAATTTAGTATTTCAGTATTTTCAGTATTCAGTACTAGTATTTCAGTACATTCAGTACTATGTAATACAGATGTCAGATATTTGAGTTTTTTCTCTAGTTGTTTCATGTTCTGCTTCCTTAACTAGACTTAGTTAAGTGCCGTTCAGAGAAGAACATTAAACAGATATGTTTAACATATCTGTATTTAATCAAGTGCTAATCTAAAGACATAGGAGAAAATGTAAAAGTTTATTCATTGAATTTTTCATAGTGCAAAGTCCATTTTTTCATGAGGTCATTCATCAATCTGATGTTTGCTAATGCTTCAGACTAGAGATTCTCAATAATATTACTTTTTCTTGTTAATGAATTTTAATTATAGGAGCATTTAATGGAATGGAAATCAGTTATGCAAATGACCTCATACCCTAGGTCCCAAAACAAACTGTATTCTGAGAAAACTTATGTTAACAAAATTTAGAGTGATTCCCAAGACTATTAATGATACTCATGTTACTTTGCTGCAGCACAATAAGTATTCAGTGGTTTGTTATGGAAATTCAATTTAGTCTTCTTGAGACTTTTTTTTAAGTAGAAGTCTAATAAAACATCAGTAATCATTTTTAGATCTTCATTCTTGATGTTTGTACAAGCTAGTACTGATATTACTTAGATTAATATTATTTTATCAATATTTGTAATTACTTCCTAGAGATTGTGAAATTTTCTTTTTTGGATGATATTTAAGAGGTTGTTTTCATGAGTCTTTAAGAAGTAGATGATACAGGCCTTTAAAGTTACTTAAATAGATTTTCCTGTTAGGCATGAATTTACCCATCCCCTCCAGGCCCCTCTCACCTGCTTGATTTCCAATGAATGTTATTTCCATATAGGCACACAAGTGTTGATTGATTAGTTCCAATTTAATGGTGAGTACATGTGGTATTTGTTTTTCCATTCTCATGATATTTCACTTAGAAGAATGGTCTCCAGCTCCATCGAGGTTAATGCAAGGGGTATTAGTTCATTTTTTATGGCTGAGTAGTGCTCCATGGTATACATATACCACATTTTATTAATCCACTCATGTATTTATGGGCACTTAGGTTGTTTTCACATCTTTGTAACACCTAGTGGGTACAATGCACACCAGATGGGGGTTGGGCACACTTACAACCCTGACTCAAATGGTACAAAAGCAATTTATATAACCAAGATTTTTTTTTACCTCTGTAATATTCTGAAATAAAAATAAGATAAAGTAAACACTGCTAAATAATAATAATAAAAAAATTTTCCTTGTTTAAAAAAACAATCTCCATCTAGTGGACAAATTTTTATATTACAACATCCAGTGAAAATAGCAAAGGCCCTAAAATACCCCCTATCAAGCATTTTCTGACTTATTAATAAATATTTTAGTTTTAATAGATAATATTATATCAAACAATGTTATATATTTTAAGATAGTTAGCAATATTTGTTCCAAAATGTATAGTGGAGGGTCTCTGTAAGTTAAGACTTACTTAATTAAATTGGAAAAACTATAATAATAAAACATACAAATTACTGACTTTTTAAAATTCAGCATTTACTCAATTGAACTGAGAAAAACTAAATCAAAATCACACTTATATCTCCTACATTTCTGTTCATGCACAACAAGGAGATGTTGCTTTCTCCTTTTTATTTAACAATAAGAACATCTTGATATTAAAGGGAAATCAACACAAAACATTTTATATATATTCACATTATTAGGTCTTCCTCATGCTGAAGAGCTACCATGATTCTCTTGTTAGAAACGAAATCTTCTTCTATACTCCCGTTAGACAGAGTCTTTATTGTCCTCCTGCTATATATTGAATATCTTCAAAAGCCTTCTTTATCCCCTCCCTCCCTGTCTTTCGTTATTTCTTTCCTCTCTCTCTTTCTTTTTCCTTTCCTTTTCTCTTTTTTTTTTTATTTTTTTTTGACACAGAGTCTGGCTTTGTTGCCCAGGCTGGAGTGCAGTGGTACGATCTTAGCTCACTGCATCCTCAAACTCTTGGGCTCAAGTGATTCTCCTGCCTCAACCTCCCAAGTAGCTGGGACTACTGGCAGGTGCCACTACCACACTCAGCTAATTTTTCTATTCTTTTTGTAGAGAGGAGGTCTTACTCCTGCTCAGGCTGGTCTTGAACTCCTGGTCTCAAGCCGTCCTCCTACCTCAGCCTCCCAAAGTGCTAGTATTACAAGTGTGAGCCACCACGCCTGGCCCCAAAGCCCTCTTTAAATATTACTCCTCCATTAAGACTTCTCAGATATCCTATCCTGAATTAATTACTCATTATTTTTGTATCTTAGTGTGCTCATAGTAGGTGCTTAATAACTACCTATTTAATTAAGCATATCTAAGAAGAGCTTGCCTGAGATCCCTAATATGTCTGCTTAATGGCCAGAGATGCCTCTCCCCTTCTGGTTTTCCTTAGGATTGTCAAAGTCCCACATACATAAGAGCCTATCCTATTCAGGTGAAACAGATACCCCTGGTTTGAGTGTCACAAGCAAATTACTGCCATATATTTGTGCCTTATATGATTATGCAATAGAGTTGGAGGAACTTCAGGAATAATAGATTATTAAATCCAGTTAGTTCAGTGACTTGTTCTATTAACAAGATTGCATAAAGATATTCTAGGCCCTGGTAGCCGTGTTTGTAAAATGAGTCTGTTCAACTAGATTGTCTCTCATTGTCCTTCCAAGGCCAAATAAAACCAAGTAGAAAATAATACAAGTCTAAGAAAATTTTAAATTGGAAAACATGCTCATGATTGGTCAAGCTAGATTATGAGTTTTTCCTCTTCTATTTGATGGATTGATTTGGAGTTAATGTTGTGTGATCGTAGATAAATCTATGAAACCTCAAGCCTTATTCTTCCACTTTGGCCTCCAATCTTTAGTTCATAACTCTATTTATTAATAATTCCAATAAAGAAAATAAAAGGATGTTTTAAAATTAGTTGGTTAATAGTTTGCATAAAGATTCTAACGGGGAAAATGTTAATGACAACTAAACTTGAATTCATTTGTTTATTCACTCAACAATTTTTTTTTCTTTTTCTTTTTCTTTTTCTTTTTCTTTTCCTTTTCCTTTTCCTTTTCCTTTTCCTTTTCCTTTTCCTTTTCCTTTTCCTTTTCCTTTTCCTTTTTCTTTTTCTTTTTCTTTTTCTTTTTCTTTTTCTTTTCTTTTTTTTTTTTTTTGAGACAGACTCTCACTCTATTGCTTGGGCTAGAGTGCCGTGGTGTCAGCCTAGCTCACAGCAACCTCAAACTCCTGGGCTGAAATGATCCTTTCTGCCTCAGCCTCCTGAGTAGCTGGGACTACAAGCATGGGCCACCATGCCCGGTTAATTTTTTATATATACTTTTAGTTGTCCAGATAATTTCTTTCTATTTTTAGTAGAGACAGGGTCTTGCTCTTGCTCAGGCTGATCTCGAACTCCAGACCTCGAGCGATCCTCCCACCTTGGCCTCCCAGAGTGCTAGAATTAAGGCGTGAGCCACCACGCCCGACCCCACTCAACAATTTTTTTAAAAACCATATACGTATTGGACTATCTTGAGCTATCACCCACCTCTCCTAAGAACATATAAGAGTTGACCTTATTTTAATACTGGTTAATATTTCCCTAGAAAAATTGTGGAAAGTTTATCTGGATTGTAAGGACTATGATATTAAGTGTGTGTGTTGGGGAGGGGGTGTTCCTCAACTCTAACATCTGTATTGCCGATCACAGTGCCTGTCATTCACTCGATTCATTCAAACCACTTGGTAAAGTTTTTTGAAGAGCCATATCAAGTGTCGATAATATCCAGATTCTCCATTCTCAGAGAGCGCACAGTCTAGCAATGGAGACCAGGTGATAAACATTTTCAATTCATTGTACATTGTGTCAATAGGGAGTGGCAAAGTGTCTTGGAAGCATAGAAAAAGGGCATTTCGTGAAGGTTCCATGGTGTAATGGTGAGCACTCTGGATTCTGTGAAAGGGCATTTCATAAAGCTTTGGAGTATCAGGGCAGCCTTTCAGGTGGAGGCTAAGTCCTCCAGGATGAAGCACTACTAGGCAGGGGCCAAGGAGTTTGGGTAGTTAGGGGAACAGAAGGTTGGGTGGGGATAGCCTGTGACAAGGAGGTGGTGATTCAATGAGGTCAGCATGAATACTGAGGGAAGAGGATGGCAAGCTGAGGCTAGGAAGACAATTAATTGTATTATAATTGAGCACAGATGGTTAAGCTTTTCAGTCTAGCCAAGAAATCTGGACTTCATCCTGAGCACAATAGTGAGTTACTGAAGAATTTTAAACGGAAGAATGACGTAGTCAGATTTGATTTTAAGAAGAATCACACTTGGTACAGGGTAGAAAAAGGATTCAAGAGACTAATATAGAGGCTGTTATAATAATGGTCAGAGTTGATGAGTTGGTAGTGGGGATGCAGGGAAGTGGATACAGCAGAAATTAGTGATTGAATAGGTGTAGTGGGGAAGGTAGGGGGAGAAGCCCATGCTTAGGGGACTGATGCATTACGCACATAAGCGGCACTTGTTGAATTGAACTCAAATGCTTAGTGCATTACTATGTATTTGTTATTATTTTCCAAAAAGGAATTCTGCACGTAGAAGACTATTTTTTGCACAATGGTTCCTTTTTAAGTAATGTTGAGTTTAAAAATACCTATGTCTTGTATCTGGTCAGTTAACAACAGTATTGAAAAGCTCAGGAAAAGAATGTGAAGTGTGTTTCTTTTCTACTTTTGTCTATTTCAGTATTATCATTTTTTAACAGCAGGAATCATCTGTAAATTTGATTCCTGCTAATTCCACTGTCAATGCCTAAACAGAAGCTAAACCCTTTGCTAAAACATCCACAGGCAAATATTCACAGCAACATAATTCCTTCTCCTTCATTTTCAGTTTTGACGTGGACAATGGCACATCTGTGGGACGAAGTCCCTTGGATCCCATGACCAGCCCAGGATCTGGGCTAATTCTCCAAGCAAACTTTGTCCACAGTCAACGCCGGGAGTCCTTCCTGTACCGATCCGACAGTGATTATGACCTCTCTCCAAAGTCTATGTCCCGGAACTCCTCCATTGCTAGTGATATGTAAGTATAAGGGTGGGCAAAAGGAAGAGGGAGCTCCCATAGAAAATCAAGTAAATTTAAATCTAGAGTTGATAATGTAATAAAACCAGTGATTTTTGTTCAACTGTGTCACTCTTCTCTAATACAGAAAAAAATAATAAAATTATACAAGCTGTACAAAATGAATGGTAGATTTAACTTGACTACACTGTCACTCTTGATAAGAAACATTTATTTTCCCAGAAAATACATTACCTGGGAAAAGTGAGAATTAAATTTTTAATGGCAAAATAACACTTAAATCATTAGTTTAGATTTATGTAGGACCTGAGTCCTACATAGTCCTGGGTAGTTTTAGCTACCCAGCCACATGGATATTTTCTAATATTTTGAAAAGCTTTAAACTCACTTTGAAAATCCCTGTGATATTAGAGTGGATAGCATTTTGAATATATTTCAATTGATGTATGTAAAAGTGTTAGCATTGGTTTGCCAGATTGTTTGAGAAATCTTTGTAGGGTTTTGCCCAAATTAAAACAGTTTTTAAATGTGAATCACCAGAGGCAAAGACACAGAAAACATTAGACAGACTTGAATATCATTTAAGACATGACACAGTTTGGAAAATAATTAAAACTGACAAGCAGGTTTGCAGATCATAGACCAGCATTAGCTTATTTTCTCAGTGCACTACATTCTCCTGTTTACTGTGGTGTTCCTATTCTTTTTATGTTCAGGAGGCTTCTAGATAGGTCCTTCCTCTCACTCAATACCTACACTGTCATTTGTGGTAGCTCTGCCTCTGCATAGAATTGTCTTCCACTTTCCTCCTTTGTGTCTATACATCTATCCAGTAACATTCACCACCTCTCATGATACCACCTCAAAAACTCATAAGAGGTTGCAATTCATCTTATAGGAATTTGGTGGAAGGGTGCAGAAAATACCAGGCTAAGGGAACATTTGCTAAATGTGAGGCATGGAAAAATCATGACTCAATTAAGGAATGACAGTGTGCTTGGTGTGAATTGCAAACCATGGCAAGAGATAAAGGAGATTTAAGTACAGTCTATGGGACCCAAGAAACACAGTGGTTTTTAGCTGGGGTTTGGCATGATTACGTTCTTGTTTTTATTGCATTCTGATTACTCTATAGTTGAGTGATTGCATAATGAAGTGACTATGGGGAAGTGGTTCATGTCCAAATTCACAGAAACAAAGCAGGCTAAATATGATGATGATCTAGATCAAGGAAGTGGCTGCAGAAGGAAGAGGTTGGTTGAGAGGCAAGAGGCTAACAGAACGTTTTGTGTGTGTGTGTGTGTGTGTGTGTGTAAGGCAGGGGGTGGGAAAGGGGTACAGCCAGTGGGGAAGGACAATCAAAAAGAATGCTAAGGTTTTGACCCTGAATGAGTAAATAAATGGTGATGTTAACAGGAGGAACAAAGAACAGAGAGTGGACGACACAGGGTAGATATCAGGTAATGAATTTGACTTTTACACGGTGAGGCTGGGCAAATGAGACAACAGTTAAAGTACAAGGACAGAGAGCAGAAATAACAGTCCAGAGGACCTGGAGAAACTAGAAGAACAAAGTACCTTTTATAATTACTACGTCTTTGAGTGAGAACTGAGTGGAGCCTCTTATTCAGGTAATAGGATGAGGAGCCCCGTGGGTTGAGGAGTGAATTGAAAGCAGAGATATGAGCAAGCGCACACATCTCTCTAGAAGGTTGATGAGTAAATTGAGGAGAGTGAACTGAGGCTGCTTGAGGGAGAGTTAAGTTCAAGTGAAAAGTTTTTTTAATTCAGGATCCTTGAGCTGAGGGAAGGCACAGTAGATAGAAGGAGACTAAAAACTCAAGGGAATAAAAGGGTTAAAGGTGAATCTGTAGTTGCTGACAAAAAATATGATCATGAGCTTAAGTAAAGAGACTATTCTTGGAAAAGTACTAAAAAAGTATTGTATTATCTAGGAAGAACAAAGAGGAAAGAACTAAGTGGAGAAGGGAAATATAAGTTTGGTGATGGAAGGGTAAATGTTTGAGAATTGAGGGTAATAATCCCTACTTTTTCATTAAAGTAAGAAAGTATAGCCATCAATAAGCAAAGGAGACAGGGATGGGGCAGCTTGAGAAGAAGGGGAAAGGCTTAAAAAGGCCACTGTGCAGATCAAAAATGGGAATAGAACAGAGGTGAATAGAATACTGAGCAGCCCCATAGAGGATGACAAATAATGTTGAATGGGTGAAGGACCAAGTTGAAAGTCATCTAGTCCAACTTCATCAAAGGCAAAACAACTTTGGTTTAGATAGAGACAAGGGAAAAACCCACGGTGAGTTAGTAGATTCTATTTACATAGTTATGTGTTCTATTTTTTAATTGTAGTAAATTGATTATAGGGTACCAGTGTATAGATTCTCTCTTTCATGCCCTCTACTCAAGTTATTAAATACTCAATATACACATGTATTTTATGAAAAGCCTATATTTCATATTGAATACTTCTTATTTCCAAAGCAAACTTGTAAGGATGACCTCAGTTTGCTCTGTACCTCAAGAGTTTCTTTATCTGACTAGACTCACATAGGAATGATGAGTTCAATCAGACCATGATGCAACTCTGTATATTGTAGAAAAATAATATGTTGACATGTTTAGCTTTTCCATTACCCCTGGGTATTTACACTGGAGCAATGTTTTCCTTTGACAATGACTGACTCCTGGAAGGCATTCTTTCTACCAGAGAGATTAAGCCATTGTGTCAAGAAAGGTAAATAGAATAAATAATTACTCTTTCAATATTCAATCTGATACTACACATATCTTCTACCGTAAAGGATTATGCCTGTTCTTCCTTTGACTTCTCCTGTGGCCATGTGTAAACCTCAGTTTTCTTACCTAGTGTATGATAACACAATGAGGATTGTCCAAAGTCTATAAATCAATTGTGCTTTATAGGGAATGATATTACTGCATATTTTAATCACTTGATGCTTTTATACTTATTGTTCTAGTTAAGCTTTCCTACTGAGAAAATCCCTTAGAAATTTCAAATACAAACAGTACCAAATGAAAGTTTGTAATTATGTATTTGAATGAACTGTTCTAGAAAATCTTTAAATGCTCTTTAAGTAGTATGTAATTGTTCAATATGTTGGGAAACTGAGAAGGAGAATAACCACTTCTTAGTAGATAGGATATAATCATCTTATCTTCTATAAATACATACCAATGAAATAGCTGAGGCATAAGAAGAAAGTAAGACCAATAATGATAGCAATATATGTGTGTATCACCCTTATTTTCCCAAGTATTTTTATACCAACTGTCTCCTTTTATACTTTCACAGTCCTTTTGATAGGGACTATTATGCCATTTTACAGACTATGGACCCCAGATCCAGTGAGCTTAATCTTTTTTAAAAGCATAAAAAACATTTCGATCATTCTAGAAGAACATCATTTTGATAATGCCATTGTAAACAAAGTGCTGTGCGCTACTGCAGCAAAAACTGCTGAGAAATAGAAGTATTTGTTGAACAAACCCATTAAACCAAATAAATTAAGTAGCACTATAAAAAGTTGGTTAAGAATAAAATAAGATAAAAGCTCAGACAAGTAACAAAGCAAATATGCAACCAACTCTTAGAAAACATGTACAAGTCTATAAGACTAGGCAAAACTCAGAACCTAAAAAATTAGCTTTTATAAGGCAGAAAAGAAGTTCCTGGCAGCTTCTGTCAGAGACCATCACCCAGTTTGTTAAATATAGGTGAAACAGTATTAACTTAATTCTTAAGAAAAATAAGAGAGACAAAATGTTAAATATTAGCTTGAGTACAGTAAATATTAATAAATACATGAAAAATAAATTTGAACTACCATTAATAGTAAACAAATGTTTATAACGGTAGAAACAACTAGATAACAGAAGGTTGCCCAAGTGATGTCATGAAGAAACATGAAGAAAATTACAGAATAAACATAATTACATTTTTATCTCTTAATATTTTTAGTTTTTGAATGACAGTTACTTCCCTTGTTGCACATCATCTGATAATATAGTGTGTGTATTTGGAAACATACAAAGATATGAAACATTGCAAAGATTAAAAGGACAATTTGCAGTGACAAGAAAAGTAGAATTTAGTCATAAAACTAAGAATTTATTGAATATAAGCTACTTGTCCAACCACTTAGGTTTTTAGAAAAATACGGTAACTAACCCTCTTTTCCCCATCCTCTGCTGAATGAACACTAACATAGGGGGAATGTGTGCAGAAGAGGCAATGAGCAGGAGTGAGTACACTCAATATGTCATAAAAAGCTGGGGCACACCTGGGCGTCTAGCTCACTTGTCCCCATGCACCATACAGACTTTTAGGACCTTATTGATCAGGCCTTTGAAGTGCCCCACAGGGACATTCAGCTAGTGGACAATATCCCTCACACCCATCTCCAACTGCTACCCTTTCTTTAGCAGTTAGCATGTCCCTCACCGCCTCCTGGGCTTCTAACGTGGGTTTTCAGTCATAGCCATTCCTCCCCACTTCTTTAGCCTACTGCATAAAAGGACAATATCGCATCTAGTCCCAACCTTGAGAAAGGAAGGATTGCCTGTATGTCTATTCGTATCTTTTATTCCAGGCTATGTTATTCTTCCTTGGTCTTACTACGGTATCTTCAAAAGTATCATAAAAAGACCTGTGGCATTACAAAGGTTCTAGTTCTCACTGGAACTACATGAAAAGTTTGTAGCCCCTTCCTAGCTAGATTTTAAAATCGTATCATTTTGCCGTTTGAAAGCTTTCTTCCATTAACTGAACACAGAAAGGTACCATGGCCAAGTCATCCCTTCCCCAATCCTTGGGTGTTCCCAGCTGAGGGTGTATCCTCATCCCTCAACTCTATGGTGTAGGAGTAATGGGTCTGGGGCCAGGATTCAGAAAATGTGTGCTGAGGCAAAAGAGGGGACTCACATGGGTGCAAGGGTATTTTAAATTTTCAAGAGAAACATAAAAACATCTGTTAGCCACCTGGAAAACTAATAGCTTGAAATAGTTCCCAGTTTATAATTTAGATCATGACATTCCTCTCTGTGACATCATATCTTTGCAAAACTAGGTTTTCGGCAGTTGCAGGATAAAAAGAGAGAACTGAGCTAAAATCGACGTGCAACAAGGGAAATAGTGTCCATTCTCATTCCAAAGTGAGAACTTGTGTAGTGCTCAACAGTTGTTAAATTGTGAGGACAAAACCTATTAAATTATATGGGCCTAACTACTTAATAATTGGTACTATTATTTATTTTAGCAGATGGAGTACTGTAAAAAATATTGAGATGGTAGGGGCATCAAGTTTGAGAACCTCTGTATTAGGGTATTTATTCATGTCCTAATGATTGAAGGTAAATCAGATCTCTGTGAGATGAGAAATTTTGTCAAGAGAAAGAAATAACTCAATAGGTCCAAAGCCATGAACTTTCTGCTGTGCTCTAGAGTAGAGAATTTATCTTGTTTTTAATTCTATTAAGACTACAGGTAGCCACAATCTTCTATTATTGTCAAAAGTGCTATTATTATGGTGATGATCTAGATAGCTCAGGCTTTTCTTTGATTCATGTGAGCTGACCACTGTTACTATTATCATTGTGGAGTATTGGTATAGACATTAACACTATCTATAAAATCCCAAGAAGTTCATTGGCAGAATATTCTAAGATCATCAGCTACTAGAAGACCTTTTTGCTACCTTTTTAAAAAACTATCTGTTTATTTGCCCTTTATTCAGTCACTAAGGCAATTTTATTTCTGACTTAAAAAAACAGGAGTTCAATTAATGGTAAAATAATACTTATAAATTAGTTAAACATGATTCTTCAATCCTTGAATCAGGTAATTTAAAATACTAGCTGAATATACATTTTATACTTCTAATCTCATACTTTAAAAAAAATCATGAAGAAGGAAATCTGATGTGCTGACATTTTGAATGATCGTATTTTTAATACCACAGGGTAAAAATAAAGAGTCATTTTTAATGGATTACTCTATGTCAGCATGTCTGGGTTCCATTGCTCTGTGCTCCAAACTTTTAAAATAACAAACTCATTGAATTATATGTACTAATATCTCATGGTTATCACTGCCAAAGTACTAGATGTATACTGAAGTCTGAGGAGATATGGAGGGATAAATATTAGTCGTGAAAAGTTGTGAAAGCTCAGGGGAAATAAATAAGACTAACCAAACATACCAATAATTCTCTGTTTCCATGACAAGGCTACTGCAATTTCTAACTCCAGGACTTTGCCCTAATATTAGCACACAATTTTCTTTTCTTAATCTCCTTCATACTCACTATGTTTATCAGAGTTTGGACTCACTTTTAATTGTGTAAAAAAGAAAACCCCTTAAAAAAATAGTCACCTGATTCGTCTTCAACTCCTATACATAAAGAAATAGGCAGTGAGAAGGGGAATTATTTAAACTTGTAAATATTTTATTATGCAATTAAGCCTTTACCTCAGACTTAATACTTTATGAAGAGCAACATCTACTTTTTTAAAAATGTGGGGAGAAGAAGCAGTTTAATAATAAAAGCAGCTATCCTACAGTCCCCTGAGATATCAGATTCCTGCTAAAGAGCAAACTTGAATGGGCCTTGGTCACGGAAGAGCTGGCCTATTTTTCAGTGTATCCCAAAAGAACACAATTTCTAAGAGCAATTTGTGAGTAAACTAAACTAACTAGAAAATAAGGAAATTTTGAAGACCATCTTGAAAGAAAAAAGCTATTCCAGTAACCTGGACAGTGCTCTCAGTGCAGTGTGGCCCTAAATGAAGGAACCGTCATTGAACAGTATTGACTCTTGCTGCCCCTTGAAATTTTAAGAGGCAGATGGCCACCAAAAGAGGTTCTGCTTCAATCACTTGTGGATATTGTGCCTGGTGGCTCTCACCTGCTTTCCTATCTCAACCCTCTTCCCTCTATATATTAAAGAAGACTAAAATCAAAACCACGGTCCAGTATATTATAAATATAAATTTTCTAAAGTTTTAATCTTGATAGTTTAGGAGGCAGTAGCAGGCTGGGAGAGTTGAAAGCGTTCATTCCTGTCTTTATTTATTTATTTATTTTAATCCTAGATAGGAAAGGACACTTCTCCAGCCAACATTGAGATTCCATTATAAATACTTGTTTTCACTTAAACATCAATCACTTTAAATATTTTTTTTTTCGCTTGTCTTAGCTCCTTAGTGAATTGTTCTCAGTATCTCCTGAGCCATATAAGGAAAAATAATGCTGGAACATTTATGTGATGTGTTTTTTGAGATAAGGTGTACTAGGGAGTATTACTGAATCATTCTTTGTAAATCCTGCAATATGAATCATTTAAAGACGTGCTATTACAATATAGAGAGAGAAAGCCTCAACCAGAAAGTAAGGAATATCAGACACTGGGCCTTGCTTTTAGATTCGTGACACTTCATGGTGTGGTTCAGTTCAGATTCACTGAAGAAACATCCCCAGGTTTGTTATAACTGGGTTTGTTATAAAGCCAGTTTTGTTTGTGTGGCTGGTTACTTTTGTTTGTGTCTTGGCTCATAGATAGCATATTGGACAGCACAGAGAGAAAATATTATAGAATATTCTATTGCAGAAATAGAATATTGCAGAAATATTCTATTGGGGAGTACTGTTCTAGAGTCTAGAATGTTTACTTCCATGTGGCTTCAGAATAGTGTGAATCCATCTGAGCATACAGAAAGTAGCATGATAGAAACAAAGCAGTTTTTTAGAGCCTGGGTTCAAATCCAGCAAAATGTACAATTCCATGCCTTGGGATTTTATGACCCAATAAAATTTCAAAAAGACCTGGGAGACTGACCTAGGGTTACAACTCCTTATTTTGTCAGAAGTACATTAAAAAGAAAATTCCCATTAATATATATATGCAATCATTTTACTTTTAAAAGGCATTTTCATTTCAATGAAAAAGAGAGAGCGTAATCTCAGAATAGAAGAGAGTTTTCCAAAGGAATACATACAACTTTTTAAAACCTTACTCCCTGGTCCATGTCTGCTTTCACTTTGACAAAGACCAATGAGCATTCTGCTGAACAAGCACCAGATCTTAGACTGGCATTTAGAAACCACTGAACCCTGGCACTTGCCAAGGGCCTGACTGCCGATGAGTTACTTAAGTTCTCAGAGCCTAGTTCCTTATCTTAGAATGGGAATACGAGCATGCATTTAATGCAGAGTCGTCAGAATTAAATACGGTACGTTGTACGACACCATGTCTGGCACACAGTAGGCATGCGTAAAACATATCGTTCTCCTTTCTATTTGATCAAAGGCTTCCTTTTCATCAACTGAATCCTTTCACTGCGCGTAGACCTTTAAAATTGTCATGCTAGCTACCCATAAATCTTTCCCCTAGTAACGCATGCTGGAGAAAAACCAAGAGGGCAGGGCCAGGGCCACTGACGTTAAGAATGGGCTTGTCAAATATTACAAGATAGACTATGAAAGAAGAGCCTGTTCCTAGAACACAGAGTGAGGGCACCTGTGGACGCTAGCCTGTGTGCTCAGCCTTTTCTGCCGCCTGTTTCCACTCCGTGGGAGTCAGACTCTCAGCCTAGTTTTAATTTGTGCCATTAGCACTCGTGGAAAAATCACTCTGTTTTGCTGGTATTTGTTAAACAAAATAACCTAATCTGCTTAGTCAATGTGTCTACACGTGTGCCAAATACTTCTTAAATTACTGAAATTTTTTTGATATATCATTTTGAGCACAGATTGTTGTGCCATCATACAACTTCAAACTAAATAAGTTTGAAGACATTTTTTGGCATGTATTTTCTCTAAAGAAGCCTAAGTTTTTCTCTTATGACAATTGAAGAATCCCATTTCAGACTTGATCATTTTTTCCTTATATTGCCTAAATTCCAACTCAAGGCCAAGCTCATTTTGTTTTATAAATCATTGGTAAGGTGTCGTTTTGTTTTTGTTGTTTGATTTTATTTTTGCATTTATGTGTAACTCTTCTATTTGTTGTCTTTAGCATATCGTCTTCATGAGATGGAAAATGTACCAAAGAATATGCATTGTTTTTCCTGTGTTCTGGCATTGATAAATGTATTATAGATGCAGAATTGCATGGCCGGAATTTAATCCTGACTCCATCACTTCATGAACATGTTATTTTGTGTCTTTCTTGGGCCTCCCTTTTCTAATCTACAGAAAGAATCTAATAAGAGATAATCATGTAAAATGCTTTTCACAATGCTTAGCACATAGTAATCATCTGAAAAATATTAGTTATCATTATCATTTTATAATAATGACAATTATTTACAATTATTATCATTATTATTTACAACTACATTGGATATTTGTACTCTGACTTTTTTTTTTAAAGAATTATACTGAAAGCCTATTTAAGAAATAAAAAATAAAGATAACATATTATTGAGGCTCCCAGTGCTATCAAATCACTTTGCTGGACACCAGTGAGAGATTTCGGGATAGATGAACACTCAAGTCTATTGGGAATTTACAATTAGAGGGCAAAGAAAGGATAAAAAGTACAGAGGACAGGCTGCTTGTCTGTTAAAATTGTGGGAAGGATTAAAATTTCTTCTATTTGTGCTAGTATGAAATATAGTGTGCTCATTCAATGGGAGCAAACATTTCGACTTGATGACTGATAACTATGTTTAGCATTATCAAAACCCCCCAGCAAGGCTGCATATACAGATACACACACGTATGGCTTGGAGTTTGACAATGAAAAATTTCAATTTGGAAGATATTACCTCACACAATACTACACAGTTTTAATTTTACTCTTATATTAATTTACATTTTCCTTGATTCTCAGAAAAAGGTTGCTGGACACTCTTGCCAAATGGAAAGTTTTGGTGGTTGTGATTTTTCATACAGGATTTTGTGTTGAATGGATTACTTTAATCCTAAGTGGCAATAGCTTCAAAGAGGAAAATTGCATTCACTTGTGACTGAAGTTGGCTTTGTTATATCAGGAAGTTTGTTCCCTGGGGTTTCATAAATAGAGGTACTGCTTAATTTGTTTTGACTTACAGTGGAGCTAGTTCCAAATTAAAACTTCAAGCAATACAGAGGATCCATGTACTCAGGTAAACCTATTATAATACGAATGAAGCACAGTTTTCATGTTTTGTTTTATTTTAGCAGTACATAAATTAGTAGGAGTTCATCAAAAAGTATAGTGCCTCCTTCATAAGTAATTTAAAATCATTCATTATATTCTTAAATGTGGCATTTATAATTTGTCAGAGTGAACTTTTTTGGAGGGGAAACAAATCATCTCTTTTAAATAATATCTAGGGAAAAATATAATTTAGGTTTGCAAAATATTCTTGGTAATCAAATTTTCCAGAATTCTTTTATCGTCTGAACCTATAATTTTATGATTTTAATTTAAAAGGGTGGTAACATAAAATATTCAACTTCCTTATGAGTTCCCCTTGAAGCTCAATTTCTCATGTGTTATTTTAACATTTAGCTTTGCTTACGAGTGTTTTATCAAAATAGGCATGTTTCTTTTAATAAGTAGCTTTTAAAAGAATGAATGACTAATACATGAACTGCAATGAAGCTAAGTAACTCATACAATTATTTCAAAAATGTATTTTAAAATAGAATTAGTGCTTGCATTTTAATACAATTGGATTCATATTTACTTGAAAAACTTAGAGATTACTGAACATAGACTGGAATCATTAAAATGTTTTTAAAGAACAAAGGCAGATGAAATTTTTCACGATTCATTAATTTTTAATGCTAAAATTAGGATATAAAATTGAATATACAGTATGATTCCAATTCTGTAAGAAATCATGTATTCCATTAATGTCATGAACCATATAACACACTTATGCTCACATATATACAGAAGGAAAATGTTATCAACAGTTATCTTTGGGTGGTTCTTTAAGTTTTCCTTTATCTCCCAAAGTTTCTACAATATATATAACTTTGCAAAGATCAAGTAGATTGTGTTATGTATTAGTTCGTTGTACATGTTCATACTCTGTGAAGATAGGAATGGAGTAGACATGGATCCTCTGGTAGCTAATTCTTTTTTTTTTTTTTTTTTTGAGACAGAGTCTCACTCGATTGCCTGGGCTAGAGTGCCGTGGCATCAGCCTAGCTCACAGCAACCTCAAACTTCAGGGCTGAAGTGATCCTTCTGCCTCAGCCTCCCGAGTAGCTGGGACTACAGGCATGCGCCACCATGCCCGGCTAATTTTTTCTATATATATTTAGTTGGCCAATTAATTTGTTTCTATTATTAGTAGAGACAGGATCTCGCTCTTGCTCAG